>JAOVYX010020952.1:0-16360 GCA_035668315.1 Drosera spatulata | reverse complement strand
AAACAATCTGATCGTATGTGGTATAATCGACTCAGTGAGTATCTGATTAAATTGGGATATAAGAATAATGATGTATGCACATGTGTCTTTACAAAAAAATCACAATCTGGTTTTTTTATCATTGCTGTGTATGTGGACGATCTCAATCTTGTAGGTAATGCATAAGATCTCACAAATGCAACTTCACTCCTTAAGAGTGAATTTGAAATGAAACATCTTAGTAGAACCAAATTTTGTCTTGGTAGACAAGTTGAACACTTATCAAATGAAATTTTTATCCATCAATCGCTATATACTGAGAAGGTTCTTTCTCGATTTTATTGGATAAAACTCATCCCTTGACATCCCCAATGATTGTTAGATCATTAGACATCAAGAAAGACGAATTTCGACCTCCAAAAGAGGGAGAAGACATTTTAGGATCTGAAATTGCTTATTTAAGTACAATTGGTGCGCTTATGAACTTGTTAGCAAGGCACAGTTCAGCTCCGACAAAAAGACACTAGAATGGAATCAAGCATGTTATGCGATATCTTCGTGGAAGCGTTGACATTGGACTATTATATTTAATAGGAGCAAAATCCACCCTGGTTGGATTTGCTGATGCCGGGTACTTATCAGATCCACACAAAGTAAGATCACAAACCGATTATGTATTTACATTTGGAGATACTGTAATATCATGGAGATCAGCGAAGCAGACTCTTACAACAACATCATCTAATCATTCAGAGCTTATTGCTATGCACGAGACTAGCCGAGAATGTGTGTCATTGAGATCTATGATAAATCATATACAGGAGTCATGTGGGCTACCTTCAGTTTGTGAAAAACCTACAATCTTATATGAAAACAATGCAGCTTGTGTTGCACAATTCAGAGAAGGCTACATCAAAGGCGATAGGACAAAGCATATATTGTCAAAATTTTTCTAGCCGCATGATCTTCAGAAGGATGGGGTCATCGATATACGACAAATCCGCTCAAGTGATAACTTGACAAATTTATTCACAAAAACAGGATCGGGAGCAACTTTTATGAATCTCAGGCACAAAATAAAGATTAGAAGGCTTAATAATCTTCTTGAACAAAATTTCAATGTTTAAGGGAATTTTGTTTGATGGGAAGATTATACTCTTTTTCCTTCGTTCAGATTTTTATCCCACTAGGTTTTTCCTGACAAGGTTTTAACGAGACAATCTTAATAGGTGATAAATACATCAAGGGGGAGTATTGTAATTAGATAATTAAAACTACCCTTTGAAAGTGATATATTTACACCTAAGTTTAGATATTTTTCTTTAAATCTCACCTACTTTTGAGGCTATTAAATAGACTTACTTAATTAGCTATTAATTAGATCTAATCATCTTGATTAGGTGAGAAAATTATATGTTAATTAATTACCTTGAGTTCTATAAATAAAACTCATTTGTAAGGTGTTATGTACACATTTTCAAAAGAAGAAAATCTCTCTTTCTCCCTCTAATCTCTTTCTAAAATATTTTATTATTTTGTTAATTTCGATAATTATCTTTCGAAAAAGTTAATACGATATAAACGCTTCTGTTATAACAAGGGAGACGATTTCAATCTTAGCAGCACCAATTTCACCATTTTACAACACAATTAAAAGTTAAAAAGAATGACCCCAACCGAATGCAGCAGTGTCCTTCAGCGGCAGAAGCACCAATCAATTCGGGTCGTATCCATATCATCGTAGAATCACATTCTGCTCACAACAGCCAAAAAGAAGCAGCTGTCTTCGGACATTTAGCTTTAGCTTCCATCACATAGGTGACGGAAGGCAAACCGTTCCGCTCGTGGGACTATCAAATGCAATATCCGCTTCTTTGTGTAACATCTCAGCAGAAAACCCAAGATTCACAAATGCGGCTTTTAAAATGATTGTGACTAGTAACGAGTGACTTCACCTCAGGAATTCTCTCTCCGCACATAAACTTCTTTCATATCCAGGGTATCAAGCTTTGATGGTATGGATGATACATCGACGAGCGTGTTAGGAGGGGCAAAATACATGTGCAGAGACATCATGCAAATGACTATGCCCAAGAAAAGCTGCAATGTGGGACTATAATTGAACAAAAACACTGATAAAATCGTGGTCAGTAACATCGCCATTGATGTGGAATATACCTGAAAAACGGAGAATAAGCATACATTTAGGAAAACGGATAGGAAATCATCTCATGAACAATTAATTTGAAGGATGATATCAGAAAACCACTAAGAAAGATAAACGAAGGTATCATGTGGCAACACGATACCTAAACTAAGATTCAAGTAACAGCCTTTTTGGTGATAATGTTTACTTTCTCTGAAGCAATTCGATGAGTACTCGGTACAAGTGAATGCAATCGCTGATTCAGTCATTTTTCTTTGGCATTACACCAGCACATAAGCAGAATCAGGAGGAATCGGTCATCAAACAGGAGGGCCTATGTCATCGAACTCCAATCAAGCCACTCATCTTCACAAATTTTCAAGGGGAAAGACCAACGGGGATAAACTCGTTTTAAATTTCCATGAAGCCATAACAGGCTCAACAATAAAAGACCCCGATCACTCTGCTAACACCCTGGCAAGATTCAAACTTTATTCAAAACAAAGCAGGATATCTATTAAGGGTTTCATTATTCTGAGGACAACTAAACATAATATTCAATAAAAAACGAAAAACGAAAAATCAAACTTCAAAAGTTTCACAGTTGAAATTTTGTTGTCGAGAGCCTATGAGACATTTGAGGAAATAAAACCATAAGACTTTACCTTCACAATATTATCCGCATACTTCATTAACCATGAAACAAGCAATCCTGTGGATCCCAAGTTAAAAACCACCATCCACGTTGTAATGCTGTAACCATCAAGAAGACGCCGCCACCATGCTCCCTTCTCGAACGCATTATTAAAATCATCTACAATCAATCGTGCCATGTTGAACAACACCCCAAATCTAACGAATAGGACAAAAATAGAAATTTTCAAGTTAGAACTCCCAACTCGACCCTTTAGTAAGATCCAGAATAAATTCTCCACGGAACTACTAAATACTTGGGCAGCTTGAAAATTTTGAACTCAGAGAACTATAAAAGAGCAAACTCCAGCATCACATAGCAGGCATGGTTCAGAGTCAGTACTCAGTAGGATGTTCTGAACTTCTCTTGAAGTATGGGTCAATGGCAATTTGAGTCAATAAAACGAAGCAGCTTCCAGTTGCACATGATTGTTCCAATTTCATGAGGACCTCATCATAAAAGAAAAAAATTGAAGACAACTAATAGAAATAGCCCAGAACTTGTATCAAAAAAAATTACCAAGGTAACAAGAAAGAAAGAAAAATAATCAGTCCATCGCACAAAATCAAAACTTTCCTTTTTAGAACAATTGGCACGTGAAGAATTGCCGTGACATTATTCTGTACGTTGCAGTATCTCAACTTACTGTATTTTCCTTTTTAGTATCCTTGCGTACCAGATTAAGAACACCTTTTCTTCTCTAGAAAACTTTAGGTGATAAAAATACAAAACTATTTCCCTTTTTCAAATGCCGAAGATAATTAACACCTCAAATATGTCATCATTGACTCTTTTTTTTCCTTTCACCTTTGGACTCAAAGCAATACTGCATAAAAAAATTCTGAGTCCTTGAGAAAAAAGCTCTTCATATAATCTGACAATATAGTTCATTGAATACCTACAAAGATAACTCCCAAGTTGCCCCAGGAGACGAAGGACTTGATGGATGATCCCATTAAGAGACGAATCATGCGATAAACAACAGATTTCAGAATATGTTTCCTTGCTAGTCCAAATAACAGTTTGGGTTTAAAATCTACACCATCAATTCTCAAACAAGCATGTTACTCAAATTCAAAATCAGACCCCGGAGCTATCAAGTCAAACTGACCGCGAACAGAATATAGCAAGTAACACAAGTGAGGAGTTTAGAAACTTACGTGTAAAGTTGTACATTCTGCCAGTACAGGCTGTCATTGTTCCTCTTCATTAGGAATTCTGTATAAACTCCAGCTAACGCTGATAGACAAGCAGAGAGGATACCCAACATGTATCCTTGGACTGGCGCTGAGAGGACTGAGCTGCATAATTGCTCTCCACAGCCTTTGACCTGTAATAAAAAATGGAGACCAACATCGAATGTAACAATGGTTTTCACGACTTGTTTTTGGCTGTTGACATATGAAACTGTAGGGGATCTACCAACAAAGAACTCAAGTGACAACTGACAAAGGCACAATGTCAAAAAGGCTAAAGCTAACTAGACCAACAATTTTTAGCATTCCCGTATCAGATCAAGCAACTACTGCCTGTCGATGGACAGTGAGATTATCTACCTTTACACTGTAACAATGATATCCAGACATCTCTTCAAGGTCTGTGGCGAACTGGCGATGATGCTAAGAAAATATAAGAGCGAGGCAAGAAACGGCCAGTTCGAAAGAAGATCCTACATATTTGGTTTTTCTAAGAAACTCCAATCTCAGACAATTGTTGCAAATCTCAATCAGTGTTGAACATTTAGAGCAAAGCAGAATAGAGAACAAGATGATTTTTGCTCCAAATATGACAAATTTGTAAAAAAGCGAAAGGAAAAGTTATCAACACTGGTATAATAGTATGCCGGGTGGACACTAAAATTAGAGTCAAGAGAACGAAGCACTACCTGACTAGTGGTTGTGCCAATAGCCAATAGAACAATTGCCATCCATTGCAAGTTTGATAGCTTTCTTTTCAAAAATATCCTGCAAGATATCACATTAAGCATACCTAGAATTCATATTGTGGAAATACTAAAGTCATGACCACATAGCAGTAAAAGTAGCAGCCAATAGCAAGAATACAATTTCAGAATGCTGTAAGAACTAAGCACCTGAAGAGTATTCCAGTTGTAATAATCTTCAGGTTTCCCATTATTTGATAAGTAGACGTATCAACATATGTCAGCGTAGCAAACTGAACATTATTGTGGATTAAATATATGATGGATGGGATAGGAAATAAGCGCATCGTCTTCCAATCTGTTGTAATCCTTGCAGAAGATGAAGCACGGCGCTCCCTCCAAAGAAGTAAACTAGAAACCACCAGCTTTAATTCAGGAACATGAAAACGAAAACCCCATCAAAAAGAATAAAGGAACCCATACATAAACAAGAATCAAGGGTAATAAAGAAAATATACTCCGTACAAAAGCCAAGAGCGATCACACATTACTTTTTACACAAAGGTAACTGGTAAGCTGCTACAAGTTAGGTTATTGCGCACAAGTTAGGTCATTACCTTGAAAATTTCAGCTAGGAAAGGGACAGTTGCATAATCATACTTATATCCACCATTTGTCTGCGAAAGAGTTGTCAGAATTCCCTGCCAAAAGAAGCAATGATTTTAGCAAAATGAAAGCTTTGGACATATATTAAGTACCATTTCTAAACTATTTGCTACAATCTTGAGAGGAAGTGACCACGAAATCGATCGATTGTAAGGCCAACATACACTGCACCTCTAGGACCTATTAGAAAAAGGAAATTAAGGTAAAAACTAAGACTGTCCTGAAGTGGTATACTACATTGCATCAGATATAAGTATGTATCTATCCAAACAATAAAAAATAAAAATTACATGGGATTGCAAAAGAAAACTACGTGTTAACCTATATCAGATACTCACAAAAGAATTTGAAACTTTGCCACTTGATCAGAAAAAGTGGCTAAAGGGCCTATTGGAGAAAAGACAGCCAAGTTGCATGACACAATGGAGAATTGAGTTTGCAAATAAAAATAATACTAATAATTTAAACGAATTTGTCCAATGCAGAATGCAAGCTTTCCTTCCTAGTATATATCTAAATAATGTATTCACGAATCTTGGTCTTAGTCCCCTCTTGGACCCGATTTATGAATGATAGAAACTGGACTTAGAAGGTAATGGTGGCAAATCACGCTTGCTCCTATTAAGTGGATTTCATGTTTACTACACACCGGCACCAACTCTTTTACGTTTTGAGGACGATAATGCAAATTGGAGTGTTTTTCGTTCTTTTCAAGCAAAGATTTGTTAAAGTGTCCTGTTCATATAGATTTAGAAAATATAGATGAAGCTGATATAACGGAAAATCTTTTTCATGTTGTTCTGGCAGAAATTTGAATCAACTCGAAAAGGATTTTGTATCGGCTAAGATGGGAAAGAAATGAAGAGTGGTGCAGTTTCTTGACAATAGGTGTTGAGTTTAACATCTAAACGTTCAGCCACAGCTAATCGCAAATTACAAGAGTCATGTCTTCGGTGTATATCTGATCCCGGGTCTTCATTGGAGCTCTTTGACGCTGTCTAGTGTGTGATTCCTGTGCAGATGTTTGTAGTTGTTTGCTATTTCTCTCTCATATCGGAAAGGCATCACCTGCAGATCGTCAATTGCAACCAGATCCAACCATACGCGAAACCAATTCAACTCCATCCCTAATCCCCATTTCTACATAGCAATCTCATTTCAATTTTCTCAAAACCTCAAACTCCTAAAACCAATTGGAAATAGGAAATAGGAGAAGAGCTCATGATGTATTTATATTGTTAGAGGCTTTACCCAAAATTCGATCCTGGGTTTAATATCTCTAACACTAGCATTCCAATTTAGGCGACAGTCTTCAAAGCAATAAAATCAACAATACAACTACAGTTCCAGTCATTAACATCGAAAACAAACCCTAATTAAAAGAACAAGCAGGTCAACCAGTATCATCACAAACGAATAGCATCCAATGTTATGGTAATCTGACCTGAGAGCTGGTGAGGATGGTGAGGAGAGAAGCCACAAAGTACCACTGCATTTTTTTTTTTTCCAGCTCTGATTAGATTCCGAAGAAGATGAAGGTCATTTCTATCACAGTGTAGAACACGAAGAAGATTTGTCCCGTCTCCTGATATTTGTTGTTTGACTTGGATCGACGGACTTGAAAATTGGAAGAGTTGAACGAAATGAATAATATTATGGTACCAATCTGCGAGATGGAATGGAATGGACCAGCCTAAATTGATCCAGCCGACGTGATCAAGAGAGTCTGAGAAAACAACAGTCGACGCCGGCGTCGACGAATCCGACCAGCGACGGGAGACTTACTGTGGGTATATCACCTGAAAATTGACCACGAGAGGTCAAAACAATGGTAACTGAACAATGCCAACATAAATACGGCTTAAAACTATGAAAAATAAAAACAAAAATTCCATAAAATTACTACTCCTCTCGTGCTATTATTTATAATAGTTCGATCCGATATAAGATTTTATGTGTATATTGAATTTTTGTAGAATTTGATGAAAAAAGATTTTTTTTAGATATAGATAAGGGTATATAATTGTATGTTCTCACAATGGGAGATGTTGAGTTCATATATTTTGATGATGACATTAATTGAACAAATTAATCTTGAATATAGGTTGTTAGAAAACATAGGAAGACTCGGGTCTTCTTCGTTGCTATCAGAATTGAAATAGGTGTAAGTAAAACTCAGCCTTCCCCAGTTTTCATAAATATGGCATAAACATAGAAAGTACTTATTTTGGTGATTATACTGAGCTTGTTAAGTTATATAGATTAACAATATTTTGAGCTAAATTCGAATATTTTGCTATAAGAATCGATTTTGGATTGTTTTGTAGATATGAAAAGTTTTGAAGGCCTAAGCATGGAAAGAAGATGAGATTGCTGTCCAAACAAAAATAAAGATCCAAATTTGCTGATTCCTGGAGTTCTACAAAAGGAAGATCATCACCAGGGAGTAAAGTGAATCGATTGCCTACATAACCTTATCATCATATTACAATCGAAGAACAAAGAGTCAATTTGCCATCCATAAAAGTTCAATCCAGCTCCACAAACATCCACGAGCCTAAGACGATGATTCTTTGGTGTTTTGAAGCTGACACACAACAACTAACATAAGCTGATGTTGTTGAGTGACTGGAGAGTTGATCAAAAATACTTTCTTGGTTCAAGATGACCGAACCAGAGGAAAACCCAGGCCTTGTTGAAGACAAGAGTGCCAAGTTGTAATAAGTACAATCCAAGAGACTAAAGACCAGAGAAGTACGAGATGTTGTTACATGAGATTGAAACTGAGGGTACAAGAGTTCTATCAGGGAGGATTGGAACTAGAGATGCTAAGGCTTAATTGGCCGGGATAGAACATGGTGTACGTAGGGTGGCGTCTGGGATATTGATACAAGTTGTAATTGGTGTTCACTGTGTTACCAGGGTGTTGGTGATATATGGGTTCTCTGACATTGATATGGAGGATTGGTGAAGGAGAGGGAGAACAGTGTGTACTAGTGAAGGAGATCATAGTGTAAAGTTCTCAAAAATCCCACTGGGTACTGGATGTAAATCTCTTATTCCATAATTTTGGACAAGAAACGAACCAGTATAAATATTATGTCCACTCTCTCTTTACTGTTTTCGTTCTTGATCACACAGCAAACAAACATAAAAAATAGTTTGTGATTTACAAACAAACAAATAGGTTGAGAAAGATCCATGTCTTCCTAAAGACCCTGGTCTTCCTCATCAAGAAAGTGAAAAGAGTTCGAAAATCCATTGATACTCAATTTCACCCTCCCTCTTGAGTATCCTTTGCAAATCAACAGGAGGTAAAGTAGACTCGCGCATGATGAATGGACGAGGTCCGTATGTTTTCAAAATTAGCAGAGCTAATTACCACAAGATGGGGTCTATGCTTCCAAGCACTGAAAATCAGCTGAAATTAGCACAGTTGTACATTCATGATGCAAATCATGAAATTAACGGTCGAATGCTTTGTCTCAATGAAAATGATACAATGCACATCATGAAATTAACGGTCGAATGCTTTGTCTCAATGAAAATGATACAATGCACATACAGAGGAATATCGTTGAACTAATTCAAAGAATGTCCCTTTTGTTAAGGTGTTTCGTTATGCAAGAGATTTAATTCATGAAACTCAAGCAAATGCAAATGAACACGTGAGCCTGTATTCGTATCTTGAATAACAGAGCCACTGATGGACGACAATATACTCTTTCAACTTCTGATGAAGTCGCTGCGCTAATGGTTGGAGATGGTTTAGAAAATATACAGAATCGATATGTCATCGTCTACAAACAAGATGGGGTCTTAGTGAGGATTGTTGAAACACATTCGACTTATATGCCATTACAGTATCCCTTACTTTTTTCATTTGGTGAAGATGGTTGGAGAAAAGGTATATCTTACAGAGATGGAAAAACTCGCGGAAGACAACATCAGGTATCCATTCGCGAATTTTATGCTTTCAGGCTAAAAAGTCACAGTTGCGAAAGAAGCATGTTATTGAGAAGCAGCAGACTATTCCAATAATACGTTGTTGATGCTTATGCGATGATCGAGCACGAGCGACTGAATTATATTAGATTCAACCAAAAGACAATTCGGTCTGAGATGCCACAGGGACCACAAGATGCAGTTACTGCTGGAAAAACGATAGAAGGAGCAGTTGGACAAAGATTGGTTCTTCCATCCTCATTCCATGGGGAGCCATGTGATATATATCAAAATCATCAAGATGCTATAGCGATATGTAGGTGGGCTGGACCGCCAGATTTCTTCATCACTTTTACATGTAATTCCAAGTGCCATGAGATGAGAAAAGCAATGGAAGTATTTTTCACACAAAAAGCTAAAGACAAACCCGATATTGTTGCTAGAGTTTTCAATCTAAAAATGAGAGAGCTGCTAAAAGATTTGAAGGCAACAAAGTTGCTTGGACGAGTTATGGCAGGTGATAAAAAAAATTTAATCATTGACAAATTGTTTTCATATTATTTTTAACTTTGAGTACTAATTACTATGTATTAATAACAGATATTTATGTCATTGAGTTCCAAAAATGAAGACTTCCGCATGTACATATTTTGATCATTGTCGTAGAGGAGGGCAAGCCCAAGACTATTGATGATATTGATAGGCTGGTGCAAGCTGAGATTCCGAACAAGCTGAAATATCCTAGGGCGCATGAAATTGTCCTAAGAGCTATGGTCCATGGACCATGTGGCAATGCTAATCCTCGATCGCCCTGTATGATCGATGATATTTGTAGTAAAGATTATCCTAAGAAGTACAAGAACCAAACAACAATTGTCCTAAGATGGTCAGCGTTATGAAATCGGTGAAGATAAATTGGTGGGTAATCGCTAGGTTGTTCCTTATAATATAGGTTTGCTGACGAGATATGATACACACATCAAGGTATGTGCGC
Organism: Drosera spatulata; assembly: GCA_035668315.1. Taxonomy (NCBI): domain Eukaryota; kingdom Viridiplantae; phylum Streptophyta; class Magnoliopsida; order Caryophyllales; family Droseraceae; genus Drosera; species Drosera spatulata. Next base: position 6,054 of record JAOVYX010020952.1, on the reverse strand, counting down.
ACCTGAAACTCATAAAGTACTTATATAAGTACATATATAAAGGGCATGATAGATAAACCACTGTCATCGAAGATAATAGTCGATCAAAAAGCTTTGATTCTATGTCAAGTTGAAGAGGTCAAACAATATCTAGATTGCTGTTATGTTTCGTCAATAGAAGCATGCTGGAGGATCTATGAGTTAACGTTGCACGACGGCAACCCCCCTATAGAACGATTTCCATTTCATCTACCAAATTATCAAAATATCACTTTTTCTGAGACAGAATCCCTGCGAGTCGTGGTGACCAGAACACATAGAAAGAAGAACAAAGATAACTACTTGGTTTGAGGCAAATCAATTATATGAAGATGTGCGTGCATTAACATACTCAGAATTTACGGAGAGATGGGTCTGGAATAGCTCAAGTAAGGCATGGACAAGGAGATAGAGACAAACAGTCAATGGCAGATTATATTACACTCATCCTACTTCTGGAGAGAGATTTTATTTGAGGATGTTATTAACTATTGTACGTGGTGTAAAAAGTTTCGAGGAACTCAAAACTGTCGATGGTGTCTTGCATACAAATTTCAAATCAGCATGCATTGTTCTTGGGTTGTTAGATAATGACAATGAATGGAATCAAGCTTTGACGGAAGCATCCTCTTGGTCTTCTGGTCGTCAGCTACGCATGCTATTCTCCTCTATTTTGTTGTTTTATGAGCTAACAAACCCGAAAGAGTTGTGGGAGAATCATTGGGAATCTTTACCCGGCGATTTCTTACGGGTGATCAGGAGAGAAACTATTGATTGCATGCCAGATATAGTGACAACAATTAAGGAACATGACTTCATCTGAAAATTGAAGACATCTTAAATCGAAATGGACGATCCCTAAAAGATTTTCCACCAATGTCTTTAGCCATTACCAACGAAGACCAACTCAATAACAATCGACTGATACGTGAAAAACTAGATTATGACTCTGATTTCTCAATGCGTGGGCTTCAACAATTAGAAACTATGTTGAATGAAGAACAAAGAAAGGTATTCACATCGGTGCTCGACTCATATGTCACTGGTGAAGGAGGAGTTCACTTTGTATATGGAAGCGGGGGTACAGGAAAAACTTTCCTTTGGAAGGTCCTTATTATGAAGTTTAGATCAGAAAATAAGATTGTCATATCAGTTGCTTTTTCAGGAATAGCCTCTTTGTTGCTGCCTGGAGGTAAAACAGCACATTCAAGATTTAAGATTTCTTTCTACCCTCATGAATCCAGCACATGCTCCATTAGTCAACAGTCATATCTTTCAGAGTTTATATAGAGATCTGATCTTATAATTTGGGATGAGGCTCCAATGTTAAATCGCTCTGCTATTGAGGCTGTCGAGTATGTGTAAAGACCTGATGAAATTTAAATTTCATACAGCAAGTGACCGTATCTTTAGGGGAAAGACAGTAGTCCTTGGCGGTGATTTTAGACAGATTTTGCCGGTTATCCAGAAAGCTGGAAGGGAAACAATTGTCGAACATTCGTTACAGCGTTCTTATATTTGGGAAAGTTGTCGTGTGCATCTTTTAATAGAGAATATGTGATTGCTTGATTAGAGATTTGAGTTGAGACAATTTACGGAGTGGGTTTTAAATGTTAGCGAAGGAAAATTAACAACAACTACGAGGAGTAAAATGCGTCGTGAGATTTGATTGATATTCCTTTGATCTTCTTATTAGGGAAATGAACAATCTGGTAGATGCTATTTATATAGATTTTACCATGAATTATGATGATTGGGCTTATCTTGAACAGTGTAAAGATCCAAAAAATTTGAGATAATTTATTTTCTCAAATAATAACAAAAAGAGTATATTACTTAACGTCGTAATTTATACAATGGGGTTATAAAATTCGATTATCAAAAATTATGATAAAAATATGGTAAGAACCTGAAAAATTTCGTATTTCATAATAATTAACATAAATAATAGATAATCATACGTTATAATTTATTTAACGGAATTAAAAGACTTGTTTGACGATATAATAAGGAAAGAATGCAAAATATGAATAAAATGCAACCCTAATAAAAAAATACGGGAAAATAGGTTCTTAATACGAAAATGCTACATTTATACGAAAATGACCTAAACCTAATTTTGACACTTATTTTCCTTTATGTCAATTTCTACTCCACCTAAATTAAATTATTTATCCACTAAATACGCATTAATTATCCACCAAATACCCATTAATTATTCACTAAAACTATTTTAATTGATTTAGATTCCTATAAATACCAGCTCTCTTCTCCTTGAAAAATTTCTTACAAACATAAAACACTCCTTGTCATAAAAGAGAAGAGATAAGCAAGAGAAGCGAAGAAGGAGAATTTGAGAAGAAGAGGAGAAGTTAGGGTTACAAGACGACGAGGATCCTTCACCATTAATAAGAGAAGGTGTTCATCTTATTTAAAAATTTTGTGAAAAATCATAAGCTCTGTAATAAATTTTGATTTTATTATTTATTGAATCCTCGCATGTCTAGTTTCTAATAAAGTTGATAAATCATGATTTGAAGTAGTGAATCTCAAGATATAAATCAAAACGTGCAAGGAATGATCTAAAGATATAAAGTTGTTAATCTATAAAAATTGGTTATAAGGATCGTTTTGTGACTTGATCTGAAATTATACAGAAAGAGTTAGAAAATGATCCTTATATCAATGAAAAGCCCTTGAAGTCTAGTTTTCATAATAGTTTAAAAATATAGATTTGGAGTTGTATGCAAGGATTTATGAACTTATTAGTGAAACAAGATCAAACTATCTGATTTAGTAGAAAATATGAACTTGCACGAATAAACTGCTATTATTGGTAAGATTTCATGATGAAAAATTTAATTCTATGGAAAAATTATAGAGAATTTTATGAAATAATTTTTAGAGCTGTATACAAAAAGATAGATTTAAAAGTGTCGAAGGGTCATGTTCGACAGAATCCGAAAATGAACCGTTTTGATCTCAAAATAACTTCACATATTCACATACACTTCGAATGATGATAAATACATAAAATCATCATCATAGACTATCAAAATAAGTATCAAAGATTTTTCTCAAAGTTTGACACCACCACATAATATTACTATGGCGGTTTTTCAAGAAATATGAACCAATATGCTTAACTCTATAATGTGAACAATCATTCACAACGGTGTGTCTTAATATACGTATCCTATTATATTATAGGACTTGGAGACGCGACTCGTTGTCACTTAAGGGCGAGGGTGAGCATGTACATGTGAAGAATTGTGGTAAAAGGTAACGTTTAGATTTATTATGTATGGCGATGTGTGTTATTATACCGTGAGTATAATAATATGCATTGGAATCTTTGGACGTAGTCGCTAAATATGGCTGACGTAAAATACTGATTGCAACTGCAGTGTGCTGTGTTTTAAATACTGAGTGATCTGAAGTGTCGATGGACGCGTAGTTTTAAGCGTTGTTACGTGCTGTTAAGGTTGCTATGTGACTAGGGTGATTTACCGGTATGCTTGTGATGATAATTGTGAATGTCAGATTGGCATGATAATTCCATAGTGCTGGAACAAAGGATCCAAGTGATCATTTCCCTTTCATTTTTCTTACCTTCTTCTCTCGTGTAACTCCTGGTAAGGGGGCCGACACGTTATTGAGCTCCTATAGCTCATAATTACTATTTTTCTGCATCTTTCTTCTTCTCTTTGTTACGGGAGCAAGACTTGAAGAAGAAGTATGACCTAAGATTTGATGCTAGATTTGGCTTATATGTGAAAGGTATTCTGATCTTAGAAAGAAATATAAATTCTGTTATAAAGGTAATATTCTGAGTTATGACTAAGTGTTTCAAAAGTTTCTAAACTAATGATGTATAAGTGAACTTAACTTAATTCTTATGACTAAATCAGGAAGTATAACTTTTACCTAGCTGAGGGGTTGGGCCCAATGACAATGACGTGATATGTATCATTAATAAGTAATGAATCGGGACGTTACAAAAAGAGTGTAATATTAGCCTCTTGAAATGAAGAAGTCGATAAAATAAATGCATATATTTTGTTGTTGGTGCCAGGAGAAATGGTAACATATTTGAGTGTTGACTCTATTGAATATTCTCCAGATAGAACTGGAGAAGCAAATATGAATTCTCCAGAATTTCTAAACTCATTAAAATTCTGCGGCTTTCCAAATCGTTATCTTCAACTGAAAGAATGAGTGCCCATTATGTTGTTGAGAAATTTGAATCAAACATTGGAGAGGTAATAATGATACCGAGGATTACAATGACACCGTCACAGACAAAGTGGCCGTTACTATTCGTCCGAGATAGTTTCCTGTTAAACTTGCATTTGCGATGACGATTAACAATGTAACGCGCCCGGATTTCCGTGCCGGAAGACACGTGAGCGTTATGCCATCACAGACCCGGTCCGTGACAATGCCAAACAAACCGAATAGGTTTAGGGATATAGATGTCAATGAAACTTTAAATATTAGCCACATTCATAACTTACATTCTCAAATACCTATTTTAATTACATCATTGGAGCAGAAGCAATGCAGATCGATTATTACATTAATCAAAATAGACATCTGATCTGCCATAATATCCGAAGTACGTGGATTCATCTAAATGCATGCAAGGTCACACTAGGAGCCTTCAGGTGCTGTTGGGGGCATACCTGCAATTGAAAAACATAACCGTAAGCTAATGAAACTCAGCAACCTCAGGTGTATGAATCCCAATTACAGGGAACTTCCGCTAACGGCTATGACGCGCCGAAAGTCCCTAAAATATTTTTATATACATAGGAAAATACGGACGTCATATCAACCAGCATTGTTTTACATTGCTTTATATGGCTTCATATCGCTTTTAAGAGTCATTCCTTTCCTTTGTATTTGTTTAGGGTTCATGACTGACTCAAAAGCAGCGACTCCAAGGATATGACCGACTCGGAGAACGGAGATAAGATAAAGTGTCAATCGTTATCCGGGCTATCCAATAGATTCTATTTTCGCACCTGCTTACTCTGTGCGTCGTCTTACACCTCTTGTGCACATTCAATGAGGTATCGTTTGCCTGCATTGTGATAATTTGGGTCTCCCTGCAGAGAGCAACCCGTGGCCTCGCCACAACGGCGTAGAAGCCGCTGCATGCATGCAAAGAGGATGGGGGATGCCCATTGCTCTGCAACTAGTTCTTACCCGTGATGATGACTAAGAGAATAATACTGGAGTGCAATGACTTAATCTCTAGCCACCAAGGCCATTCAAGGAAAACAGATGATCACAATAGATCAAAGAAGGGACATCATGTTCCACCTTCTCAATAATTTCAAGGAAAACGACCAACAATCCAACGGATCCACAAGGGATGTCAATGCCGTCCTTATCAGTTCAAGGAGGCGATATTTCTTATTCTTTTGCTTTTCATTAGTTCACATGTATAGTATAACTATGCTCCACATCTCCCGTTCCCTTTTTATTTATTGTTCAGAGATCGCTTTCGTTTATTTTCCGAGAGGGTATATATACTATAAGGGTGCATTGTAGTTCATTTCGACCCCAAATACCCCTCCATATGTCAAACGTGATTGTATATGCACGTTTGATGTTATATTTCCATGCGTATGGGTTATATATCTCAAATACGTATTTAGGTTTTAAGGTTCGATGCACGAAATTATCGTTTTCTTAACCAGAAGTCCGTCGCGGCCGTGACTGGCGGTATCGCGGGCGCGACTCAGGGCCGTCGTGGGCGCGATGGTACTGTTTGGCCAAAATTTCAGATTTTTTTCCGTTGCGGGCGCGACCCAGGATGGTTGCGGTCGCGACTGTTCTTGTAATAACCCAACAATTTATTGAATTTAAAAATATATATATCGGATTAAAAATATACGTACGAAGCGTATGCAACGAACGTATAAACAAAATTTACGAACGATGAACGTTGCATCGTTAAAGTTATTATGCATTTGAGACACAAGTTTAAGCTTGAAAATTTGAGATCATTGAACGAAATATTATTAT
>JAOVYX010020951.1:0-16360 GCA_035668315.1 Drosera spatulata | reverse complement strand
TCATCAACGCATCCCTACTATCGAACTACTCACGCATATTCAAAGAATAAGACATGGAATTGATTATAACAAAGCATTGAACATTTGGATCAGTTAGGCAACTAAAGAACAGAAACTATACAATGTTTGAAACGTTCCAAAACAGATCCAATGAATCCCCTAAGCGTCCCGGACCAAGACTACATCAATCCCTTTTCCAAAAACACGTCTTTCCTTCGTCTTTCGTTCTCTCGGCCGTCTCTGCCTCCCGGAGCGTCTACCCTGCTGTTCTATGCTTCATTTAACCCTAGGAAGGGTATTTATAGGCGAGGGGTCGTAACCGAATTGATCTGACGGCTGAAACTCAATATCCTGCACCTGGCATATCGTCGCGGCCGCGACCTGGCTTGTCGCGCCCGCGACAGGGTTAAAACTTAGATTTTCTGAAAAATTTCACGTCGCGCCCACGACGGCAGGTGCCGCATCTGCGACAGGGTCCTGCCCGCGACAGGTTGTCGTGCCGACGACGGTGGTACCTGTTGTCCTAAAACTAAAACTAAAAGTACCAAATGCGGTCCAAAAATTCCCAAACTTATACATGTCATCTGAACACATTAATCTAGCTAAACATGGTAAAAGATTGCCATAAAAGCTCTCGAAGCACTTGCGATGACGATGAAACGTGAAGTGCGGTTTTTCGAGTTCGTGGATTGCCATTCTCTTTTATTTTCTTCATTTTTGTTTCAAATTCCAAGCCAATCTGCCATAAAACATCAAAGCACAGCAGTACCAATATTCCAAGATAAAATGACACTTAAAAATATAATTTAGACAATACAAAAGGATTAAAACAAACGTTTAGAATAACGAAATGATGTGTGATTTCATACACATCAGCTGCAAAACAAAGAAGGCCCTCAGGGCCTCGGGGGGAGCAGTCCAAAGGGGAGAAAAGAAGACACGGAAGACAACCAGAAAGCTACCCCTCAAAATGCAACAAAGGATGAGAACAACATACGTGAAAAATTTGCAAACTCTTTGCTACACTATAACCTTAGAATAGGTTCTTTTTTTTTTTTTTTTTTTTTGTACAATGTTATTTAGCTTGCTGTTTTACTTAGAAGTTTTGCTAGCATCAATTTAGGGGGAGATTGATAGGAATGCGCAATTCCTCCATTGTATAGAAATTGATGAACAAAACTTAGAGGTATTAACCATGATGTAGTTAGTGGGCTTAGGCTGAAAATTAGGTTAGTTTCTGCAGTTTAGGTTAGATGCTGAACAGCAGACGGCTACAGATGGAGAGCATTGTGTGGCCATCAGAGCAGACCACTATAGAACATTTCAGCAAGGCAGCTAAAACATGCATAGACAGCAAAAGACCTACAAATGCTTCAGGATCGAGGATCAATCTTGTTGACAAGGGCCAACACAGCAATGTATAAAAGATTGCAGCAGTGCTGAGTGCAGACGAAGTTACAGCAATTATCGGGTGCAGACCAGATCTCAACGGTACTGAGTGCAAACTAAGTTGCAGCAAACTGAGTGTAGCAGAGATGGTTTCTTAAGTTGGACAAGGAACAAAGGAATGGTCAAATCGGATATTTGAAGTATGGAGAAACGGTAAGATGATAAGAATGAAGCTGATCTATCAACATCAGTGAAGGGGTCACATGTGTTGTTAATAGACATGCTGTCAACATCAGATCAAGTACAATCACAGGTTCATTCCCTTAGTCTATAAAAGGGGATCAAAGGAGCTCAGATGATGGGGCTGTTGAAAAATGATTGAACGTAGAAGAACATACGAGAAATCTGAATTCAAAGCTATTCAGGTGAGCTGAATTGAAGAAAGCAGGAAGAAGAGAGTTCCTTAGTCTGCATTTAAGAACAAAACTGCAGCAGAGTCCAGGGAAGGATCTACGCAAGGGTCTTGGTTCTTTACCTTTGGTAAGTTGTAAACTTGTGAAGGGGTTGTCTTGTAAGCCAAAAATAAGAAGATAGTGAACTCACCTCTTTGATTGACTACACCGGTCACCAAGGGAAGACTGGACTAAGCTCTCGTTTATCAGTTGATAACAAGTGTCTGAACTAGTATAAAATCCTATGTTCTCATCTTACATTACTTTATTTTGCATATTGGAACTGTTAGAAATTAATTGAACAGCACAAAGAGACAAGCCTTCAAAGCTTAAGTCTCTGCAGCAGACAACTCTAGTAGTCTACGAGGATTATCAGTGTATTATGATTAAATACTCCGCTGCATTATACTGAAAATTTTAAAACAACCTATTCACCCCCCCAGGTTGTAGCTATGGAACTAACATAGGATGTATAGTTTTTTTGTCTTGTTGAGGCATTAGGCCCAGTGGTAGTGACGTCATATGTATCATTAATAAGTAATGAAAATTCGGGACGTTATAATGAGTCTGATATATTCCATGATGTCAATCTGGCATGGGAATTCCTGAAGGCCCAAGCAGAATGAAATATTTTGTCCCTTATCATGCAGTCTCAACAGCAATGTACTGAAATCCATGACGGTCCGAGAGCCCAACTCAGATAAGAGCTGCGTGCAAAGGGCTACGTTAGGAAAGTAGTAGAAGCCATTGAGACCAATCTCAGGAGAATAAACAAGGAGAGCAAGCTGCCACAACCTCAGCTGCAATGAGAATCATCAACCCTTAGATAATTGCAGTAAAGACCACTTCTAATGTAGCTATAGACGTCTCCACCTTTACGGCAGGAATAGAACTTGTCAGTCTATAAATAGAAACTTTTTCTACTGCAACAACAATATAGTCAACAACAACAACTCAAGTAGAGATCCGGGCTGAAGTAACAACAGAAAGAGAAGAAATAAAAGCAGCATTGACCAAAGTCAAGGATAGAAACAGCATTGACCATGGTCAAGGAAATAGAAGAAAGAGTTACCAACCACATGGTACCACAAGGTCAAGCCCTGCTCGATCAATTTAGAAAGAAGAACAAGTTACCACCAAAAAGAAGAAAGTGCACTTCAAGGAGGCCAAACCTTATCCCATCACGGCCCACAATTCGATATAAAATCAATGCATACGGGAGCATAACAAAAGTCAGTGCAGACGAGCAGATGACCAACTTTGAAAAGCAATAGATTGTTGAGCTTGAAAAGAAACAAGCCATCAAAAAGAAGAGACCTAACCAAGCCTACATCCTCTTCAATGGATCTCTAGAAGTCAAGGACTCAGTTGAGTCCAAAACAAGGATCCATACTGCTCAACTCAACATGGTTGAGTGTGTATATAATGAAGGGGTTGCACTTGAGTTAAAAAGGTTAGTTGACAAGCATGCGAGGCTTGCAACTGAAGGGATCTATGCTTATCTCTCTAGACTAAATATTGGTGCACTGCCACCTCCTGAAGATGATGATGATAACAAAGATGATCATCGTCCTGATGATGTAGACAATGATAATCATGTCATTGACACGGTTATCAGAGAAACCCAAGCTCAGATGATAACTCAAGGTGAAGACCACACTGATGTAGTCTAAGAAACAACTGTAGTAAACCCGGATGCAGTCGAGACACAAGATATAGACGAGGCAACTGACACAACTGCGAGAAATGAAGATCTCGAATCTGAACAAATTCAACTCTCATCTTCAAAGTATATTGAAGGGACTGCCTCCCACCCAGAAGAATTGAAGTGATCTTGGTGGAAGATACTTCCATCGAAACAAAGGTACCAACTCCAGTTCGTGAAGAGTCTACTCTGTCTTATGTAGCATAAGAGTCTACTTCGGGACCAATGACAATGCAAAAACTCGAACAACATCTCTTTAGCGATATTGCTATCTCGCAGGCTACACAATTTCATCCAGAAGTAGCCAAACAAGACCTGCTTGAAGTTTTGGCATCTTAACTCTACCTTAAAACAATCTTTGGTGAACTTTACTGATGTCTTACTGCACTACTCTATGGCTGATTTGCAAAAGACTCCAACAGCAGAATCTCTAAACCTCAAAGAAGCATTCAAAGCAGCATACAAGAAAAGCTTAAGGGTCCAAAAACAGAAGAAGTCAACACTGCTAATTAATGGATCTTCAATCTAGATAAGAGCATTCAAGACATTCATTCTTGGAGTGAGGAGAACTTCAATGATCTACTGCAAGGACTCACTCCTATTATAGAAGAGCAAGAGTATGAGAAACACGAGAAATACAAAATGTTTGCTGAAGTCTATGAAGACATTGGCTTAGTTGAAAAACTGCTTCATCAGAAAATCAGTTGAAGCACCAACATGAACCTTTGGAACACGTCTGCCATTCACAGAGTTTGTAGCTCTTAAACTCCTCAAGTGAGGCTCCTTTAACAATCCCTCCGAGCCACAAAAAGTCAACTTGAGCCAAACATTATCAACAATGATCAATGCATAAAGCTCCTACAGACCAGAGTTGAATTGGGAATCAACCGAGCAAAGCACAGACTTCCACGATACTAAAACTTAAGGCTCTTCGTGATCAAAGTAGTCAAAATCGAGATTCTATCTAGGATCGATTTTTGGTTGATAGAATAGGATCGTAGGATAGAAACTAGGATCGTAAGATACTACGTCGGTTGTATAAATTGTACATTGCCTTATTTTTTTTAAAGTAATCTAATACTTATAGGAGCATCAAATTTGACTATTACTTATAAAAATTTCATAGGACATTTTTTTTTGTACATTTACTAAACAAAGCTGTATAAAAAAATGTATAAATACATTTCTTTCTATAGTTTATAGATTCAAAATGAATAATGTTATGATCACTTCAAACTTAGCCTCGTTCTATTCCATGCGAAACTTTATATCATAAGTCAACTAACTATATTTTTCATTCCAATTCAAGCCATGAGCATAACAAGAATTGTTATAATTGCCATTGTGAGCACGGTTTTATAGTGTGTTGTATTGAATTACATTCAATAATATAATTACCTTGTTACATTACTTACACGAATAAGAAAATGCAAGTCGATATTAGATAATTAAATATCAATTACCTGTTTAGACAAATTTAGGGAAAAAAATTCATTTAGCTCTTAGTCTATGTCGATGTTGGGCTCATTTATGTCCCAACCCAAATAGCTATAGTGACAGCAGCCCTTTGGCTGCAGTTGAGTGAAAATGACGTCGTCTATCAATGAAAAAAACAAAAAAGGAAAAGCATGGAGAAACAAGGAAAATAAGAAAACGCAAACAAGAAAAGTAAGAAAAAGTTGCCAATTGACAAGAAGAGCTAGTGATGATGGAAAAAAAGAAATGACATGATCAAATCAACTTCTTGAAAAGAAACAATCAAATTCCAAATCTTGAAAAGAAATCAAATTCAAAATCAAATCCAATAGTGCTGGATTTTGGATAAGCTTTGAGCAGCAATCAAATTAGAAACCCCCAAAATCGTAACCTTAAAAATCGAAACCCCCAAAATCAAAATCCCTAAATTCCCGAACTTAATGGTTAGATTAGGTTGCAAGATCTCCATGAGTTCCATGAGTTCGTAGTTACTCAATCATAACTCATTCTTACGTGGTCTTCTCCCATGTTTTCCATGTATTGAGCTTTTGTGTAAACTAGTGACATGGTTTTGACTCCACTGCAGCCAAAGGGGTTGCTGTCACTATAGCTACTGTTCACTGTAATTTAATTACCTTTTTTTTCATTAATTACACGAATAGAAAAATGAAAACGATATTGGAAAAATTATATTTCAATTAACTATGTAGATAAATTTAGGGGAAAAAAAATATTTGGCTCTTAGTCAATGTTGATGTTGGGCTCATTTATGTCCTAACTCAAAAACATATCATGTTGTAAATAACTATGTATGAATTTTATATATTAGAATCAATTTTAATTAAAATTATGCCTAAATATGAAAATTCATAGTATCTTAAGATTCTACTCTAGAGTCTTACGATTCTATGGGATTTCATGTGATTCTATAATGATTCTATTCCGATCCTATCAAAGAAGGATTCTTGGAGGGATTCAAATAGTTATCCTATTTTCACATCGTAGAATCGTGGGATTGTAGGATCCTGATCGAGATTTTGACTACCATGCTCATAGCTGAACTCAAGACACAATGCTCCCTTTCACACCTAACTGAGGATAACAAAAAGAGAGAAAAAGTGGTCAAGGACGCCCAAGAAGAGGGAGGAAGGAGGATCCTCTGCTCATGGGGAGGACAGCCGAAAAAGAATAAAGACTTCATTCAAGGATCCCTCAAGTTCTCAAGAGGAGGCCAGCAGCAAGGATAATCGTAAAAGGAAAAGGTCAAGGGAGCATCATAGGGGACATGAACACCAGAGAGGCAGATCCAGATCTCCAAGAAGATCACCAATGCACGATGTAGACTACTCAAGGTGCAGAAGAGGAGATGAATATAGGGAGCATAAGGAGGATTGAGATAGGAGATATATCCTTCATGTAACGTCCGGTAATTTTTTTGTCTTCGGACATTATGTGTCGTTAAAACTTTTCAAAACATTTTTTCAGAGTTATTTGTAAGTTGTAATCTTGCTGTTTTTAAAATTAGGGTTTTGCTACCATAAATTTACGGAGAGTTTTTTAGGTTGCATTTGTAATTTCTCCATTTGTTTAAAAATTGATGAACAAAACTCTAAATTAGGACATATTCATAGTCATTTACTTAGGCTTAGAACTAGGAAGGTCAATGCGGTGTAGAATATATGCAGCAGTGCAGCAGAGGATCACAGATAGGAGATCAGTGATAATCATCAAATGCATTCGACACACCTTAAGTTCATGATAAGCTGGATAGATGAATATGAATCACAAATGAACCAAGAATCTATTAGAGAATGGACCAAGGACTCAAGATTCAAAACAAGTCATAGAACGCAATAGATTGGGTACAACAGAGCTGACTTGCAATAGAGGCAGTAGCGTAGCAGACTGGGAATGCAGCAGGGTTGTTTATGATTGGATAAGAATCAGAGTAGCGATCAAATCAAAGATTCGAGGTTTGAAATCTGTATGAGGATGAAGAGTGCATGAGAGCATCCATGTCAACATCATTGGGGATTTTACAGGAGGCAAACTAACAGCTGTCAACATCAGTACATTATAGTCACGAGTTCTGATTTTCCGAGCCCTATAAAAAGAGATCCAATCCAGACAGAGAAGGTTGACGATTGTGAGGAAGTGATAGCAAGCTGAAAAATCATTCATCATCAACAAAAAATCGTTCTTGTGTGTTGAATTGAAGATCTGAGATAAAAAGTTCACTATTGTACATCAAGAACAACTTTATAGCAGAGTCATAAGTGATTTGTGCAAGAAGGTTGTTACTTGTCTTAGCAAGTTCTGAGTAACTTGTTGGAGGTTATTTGTACACCAAAAATAAATAAATAGTGAACTACCTCTTGACTTTACTACACTAGTTACCAAGGGAAGATTGAACTAAGGCTCGTTGGTCATTTGACATTGTCTGAATCAGTGTAAATCATTATGTCATTTACTGCTTTGTTTCTTATTTAGAACTGTTAGAAGTAGTTGTTGGAAACAAAGAGATTGGTCCAAGAACTTGAATCTAAACTGTAGACTAAATCCACAAGTTTGCAGTAGAACTGTTGCATATCAGTCAATACCACCCTTTTAGGCTAGATTATTGCACTCCGAGAATTACAATTTGTACCGGACAAGTAATGGTTAGGACGAGTATATTCAAATACGAGAACCGAAAAATCGATACGGTATGAGACAAGGATTGCAGGACCATCCCGGTTTGGGTAAAACCGGATCGAAATATATAAAATAGACATTATTTTGGATATTGATTATGTGCGTTATTGAATGTTGATACAACAATAAAAAATTTTACTACTAAAAGAGTATGAAAAAAGAATCTAATTAAATCCTTATGTTCCTAAAGTAATGAACTGTTCAAGCAACTAAGCACTGCTCTAGAAATCCCCCAGAGATATCACGATGTAACTCAATCAAGTTCCCGAAATGGTGAATATATGTAACTCAATCAAGTATCTGTAGCTAGTGTAGATAAACTAGTTATTGTACTTGCAACACATGTTGGTGTTTCCACTGCTTTTGTTGTTTCTATGGCTTGCGTTTATATGGTTTTGATGACGTTAAAGTTTGTGATGTTCTTCGTGTTAGTGGATCTTGCTAATTCTACAGTAATGATCAAATTGTTTGTATTTGTTATCTAGTACTCATGGATAGTTAGCTTCGTTTATAATGTTTAAGCAACCTCAATCTTGAACAAAGTGTTATTTTATTTTATTTTTAGGAAAATTCCCAAAAACTACAAAAATATAAAAAAAATACAACCTGAGAAAATAATTCTCATCCAGTATAATTTTAGTTATCAAATCAAAACCACCCAAACCCACGACCTAAACCAATCCACATCCACACAAGGGCGCACTGTTGAAAACCATTCCAATTTCGGATTGAAACCCAAAACCAACTCGAATCGACTCTTGAATCCAAATAGAGAATCAAATTCGATTTAACTCAACAATCTCATGAGGCATACTGTTTCATTCAAACAAGTCGGAAAAAAAATTCCATTTCATTACAATTTCAAGTTAATGAACCCAAACTCACAGTCGTACGATCAAAAACCCTTTCCATAAACTTCAACATGATCAAAAACAGGACACACCTTTAATCGATATGGAAAAATTGGAAACATGAGACTCACTAGCATATTAGAAGAAATCATGGATAAACCAAAGATCAACATCAAAACACAGGCACAACTGCCCATTTTGCTCTGTTGCATCATTTGTTGTCTTACAAATAACTTTCTCTTCTTCTATATGATAACAAAAAATATCATCATTATAATACAAAACAAATATAATATTAAATGAATAGAAGTACAAATTACATTTGTAGATTAGAAACAACACATTTGGATTTGTTCACATCATAAAAATACCAAGGTGCACTGTTATACAAAACATGCGCACTGTTTTATTCAAACAGTGCACAAGTATTAACACACAGTGCGCCTATTATTTCTTTTTCTTTTTTTTTTTAATTAAAAAAATTATATAAATGCGTAAACAAAAATTTATAACATGATATCCATAAAATTGAAAAAAAATGAAATTTTATTTTACAAAAAACAAGAAAATTGAACTAGCGCATTTTTTTCATTGTACTGGCGCACTGTTTCTAATAGTGTGCGAGTTCAACTTTCTCATAAAAATTGCTAAAAGACAAACCAACAACAAAAACCAAATCACAAGATACAAAATTAAATCCATATTTTTTGAAATTATTTTTTTTCAAGCAAATCATAAGATTGTACATACTGAGATGACTGGTGATCATCGTCATCAAATGAATTAGTATCTCCTTTTATATATGAACTCCTTCTCGAACCATTTTGGAAGCCATCCAAGTTTCGACTTCATCCTGCTAGTCAACAACTATTCTTATGAACTTACAAAATAAAACCGTCATTGCATCCCACACTTCCTCGATCAAACACTCAAAGTTGATAATCGAATCAGACCTCCATTCTTGTTACTTCGATCGATGATTTGATTCCTCGATCAAGCGCCGACGGAGAAGGAAGGGATGGGATTGAGGTTGGTGGTGGTAGTCGTGTTGCGATACGGAAATTGAAAAAGTTTGGGGAGGGAGATGAGAGTTGTATGAAATGGAAAATATTTTGCCGGATTGTATGAATTGAAAATATTTTGTACAGCATGTATCATAAGGGAATTTTCTGTGTACTTTTTCCATTTTGTGATTTTTCAATTCATAATTTTACTTACAATAGTTTAAGGACACAATTGATCTTTCAATGGTTTTTAAGTTTGGGTTTTTTACCTGTACGTGTATGAAATCTTTGTTAATCCAGATAAGTCCCCTAAATCATCATAATTCCAATAGTGTTCTTCAAATTGCCATGTATTGGACAAATCATCATTTTCTTATCTCAAAACCCTTATAATTCAAATTATAGCGTCCCTCAAATATATATGTTGAGACAAAATAATCCTTATTTTTAAACAATAAAATTCTAATTTATAATTACTAGATTACTAATCCGTGCGCTGTCCGGTTTACAATCATAATAGATAAAAGTAGTATTAGATTAACTAAGATTTAATTGTAATTTGTATCTATGTCATTTAAAAGATTTTGAATTTATTGATCGTCTTATATTTTTAGCATAATACAATTCGTATCATATATCATGTTCTAAAATCCATTTGATTTTATTTTTTCTAAGATTTTAACATTTCTAGATGAATTGATCTACATCTTCAATCTATATATTATTAATTTGAATACATTGCTTATAACGTAATATTCAAAATCGTTTTTAAATAAACATTGATGATTGAATTCGAAAGATTAAAGATGTATAAATTACTTTAAGTGTGGTTTTTGTTTTCAAATTACTGATTATGGAACCAATCCTTTTTTTCTTTTTACGCATTGGTTCATTTTTCTTGAAAAAAAAATCTTATTTGGTCTGATTTCTCCTTCAATCCAATACATTTTTCTAATATTGCCCTTCAATCAAATCTTTTAATTCGACTCTCAATAAATATTCAATCACAATCCCCACATCACATCTACTTCACTTCTCAAATCTGCTCTCAACTCTTTCGTCTCTCATATTTGACTCTCTGAGATTCAAACTCGAGACCGATAGCAGAATCGACGATGACGATGGAGAAAGTGACCAAGTGGAGACTTCAATTGAATTGCAAGTTCAAACTCAACCAAAAAGGAACATGACAAATCAGGCCTACTCAAGGTCAATTTTTCCTAAGTCCACAAGTTAAATCTGAAACGTCAGTGTTGTGACAATATGGCTGTGTATTTTGTTGAATCTCCAAACACTCCAAAATCTTTTTGAAAACTCCAAAATATTCATTACATCAAAAAGTTTTGATTTCTTCAACTCTGCTACTAAAACAAGAAATATGGCAAAAGGAACTAAAACGACATAAATTAACAATAAAACTTCATACAAACAAGCAACTTTGACTAAGAAAACAATGCATGTTTACACACACATCAAACTCCCCCAAGGCAAACATTTGCATGTCCCTAAGCAAAGGAAAACACACAAGAAAGAATAAGAACAATGAAAAATGAGAAACTCAAACCAACTAAATAAACAAGTGTCATAACACTCATTTCTACAAGCCAATTCATCATCCCTCTCGTCACACCACATGAAGCTATCCTCATATCCCTAGATGATCACCTAACAAGGCACCATTGTCCATCCCACAATGATCGTTGGGATCATATTAGCACTCTAATCATGCAAAAATAAGGGTTCAACCCAAGTAAGACAACTAGTTGTAAGCATTCACATACTAACTACCATTTTATCCGAACCAAGTGTACATCGCATCTCATTTCAATATTAGGTCAGGACCAAAAAAAATAACAAAGAAGGTGAAAAAGAGGTCGCCTATTTGGTTTGTGGAGGTAGGGTGCAAGGGTAGGAATTTGATACGAGTCGAGATAAATGATCAGTACATGCATCCCTTAAGGCATCGTGCCTTTACAAAAACACACCAAACTTACTAGACCAAACATCTTCTGGTTAACCCTTTATCATGTTTGGTGATTTCTCAAAATAAGAAAAAAATCTCTCTTCTTCTTCTTCTTCTTCTTCTTCTTCTTCTTTTTTTTTTTTTTTATCTATAGAAATAGATGATAATTTTGATTATCGAGGTGAGATACATGGCACTTTTGAAGCTTTATCCTTGCTGGATTGCTTTGGCAATCATCATTTCTTTTTTTTTTTTTATGTGAATAACAGAAATAATACATTCCTAATACATTGTGTGCCATATTACAACATAAGAAGCTAACCATCCTATATAAGCCCAACTATCCCTATCTTGACTCATAAATGTGATACGGTTCGAAAGAATTTTTTTTGTTGAGTTTAATGACATGAGAAAAACAGTGTACCACCTAAAATACGAGATGAAAGGAAGAAAAATAGAGGGAATAATAGCGTTAGGTAAGGGAGGTTTATAGGGTTATGGCTACACAAAGAAATGGAATGAATAATTTATGATGCACTCCTCTCCATCTTACCACAACCAAGTGGCTAGTATCTTAAGCTTGTTGTATAATAAGAGTTTGATCTTATTGTTGCCATCACATCCCGTGTTTAATTGCCATTCATATATGCCTGCTAGAGATACAAACCTAGCGATATTTTGAACGATAATCTGCTATGTAACCAAGATGGGGTTTCAACTTAGGCCATCTTTATTCTAATATGAAACCTATCTCATTTATTTGTTTTGAGTTAACACATTTTCCTAGTTCCTAGAAACTCTTGTGTAAATTCTTTAACTAAAGCAAAAACTTTAACACTTTTTCTAAAAAACATTTCAACCTTTTTTTTATACCATAACTTATTAACACATTTTTTACACTTTTTAATTTCTTTTTAACAAAATGAGACACAACAAAATATGACTTGACAAGATAAATAAATGACAAAACTGACTCTATAAATGAAGGCTGACATAACAATGTTATGCAGACCATAGTTAGAGCATACAAATACTACATAATCTCAGTTTTCTGTTCTCCTCCCCCAAACCAAAATCATACATTATCCTCAATATAAAAATAATAAAATGAAAACCATAGAAGAATACTCACAAAGCTATATCACTGCTTGGGTGGAGATGGTGGTGCGAAGAAATGATAAAGCAGCTTCTATTGCATTTGTAGGATCTGCTACGTGTTTATAGCACTTTTCCGGCTTGCAAATAATCTATCTCTCTTTAAAATAAACAAAATCAAGACAGTTAATGAAATTTTTATTTAATTTAGAAAATAAAGAAAAATAAAAATACTTGAGTGGCTTCCCAAAAAGCGCTTGGTTTAGAGTTTGTAGCCGACCCCTTTAATGTTATATATAATGCTTAGGAAGTAAGCCTTCACCTTCATTTTCTTCCTTTTGATGTCTTTCAAATATCTTAAATCATTAAACTCATTTATCAAGAAGGTCCATATAAGATTTTTAAGGTATTTTGATACACATGGAAATAATATGAAACATGACACTTCACATTCTTCCTTATGATTATGAAAAACATGAAAAGAAAAAATATTGCCACGATAAGATAAATTTAAGTGAGATTAAACTTTTTCGAATTCTAGAACAGGGACATCCATAGACATTGATGCATGCTCATGGTCATTATGCATTCTTAACACAGAATCATTACACTTAACTTTATCACAAACATATAATTCCTTTTGCAATTCAATGACATCAAGAGTAACGAATTGACCATCAAAATAAATTTCATTAAATTTCTCAAACTCATCATCTTCAAGTTCACACTCATCATCTAGCGCAAAGAATTCTTTATCAAACTCATCTTGCGTTTCTTTTTATTCAAAATTCTCAACTTCCAACAAATCTTCATCAATTTCACTTGTCACATAATTCTCTTATTCTTGTGACTTATCCAATTCAATTTCATTAAAAATTGGAGTGTTTAATGGACTTGCTTCACAAGTGAGTTGATTACTTTGACTTTCCAATTTTTCAAGTGGAAAAGAAATTTTCTTGACACTTAATAGAACTTAAAACGTTTGAATCAGATTGAACATTTTCAATTTCTTGCTTAAAAACTTCTTGATTAAGTTCATAACATGAATTCAATGAATTTTGCAAAGCATCAATATTGATAGAATCCCTAGAAATGGTTGAATATATCCAAAACTTCTTGATTAAGTTCATTACTACCTTTAAACATGGTTGAACTTTCATCGTTTTGTGGTTATTCAAATTCATTAAGCCAATTGGTATGAATTAGAGTTTCAACGGCAAATGGTATTGCTTTCAGTTGATCAATATTACTTTGCAATCAATGCTTATTAGCTTCAATTGGTTATGTTCAACCATTTTAACCATATCTTCCAAGGATATTGAATTTGATCTTGTAAGTATGGTTTTGAGGATTGACTATATGAATAATCACAATAATTACTTGGCAATAATGGATGGAAATCTTGATGACCCCATAATAATTTTGATACCATCAATCGTTATAAGAATTATAATAAGCATTATATCCATATTGGGGTTGTGTGTTGTTGATAAAGAAATAAAAAATTAAACAAAGCAATGTATTAAAGTAAGATGATTTAGTTTTAGATTTTTTTCAAGAGTTTAATCTAGTTTGACCCAGCGTATGGCCTTCGTGATCTTCGTTTCTCATGGATTTCAATCATAGACTAATAATTTTCATTTCATGTTCTATTATGGCAGGTGTTTGTAATTAAACTCGATAAAAAGAGAGTTATCGATAAAAGCTATTGGTCATCATAAAGTATGTCATAACCAAACTAACACACTTACTCAATCTCCAAATGAGAATGTAACACAAACTAAACATGTCGCATTATGAATATATTCCTCTAACACCTCACGGTATTTGACCTAATACACATTAGCGGCATATCATGCTCATTTTCATATGATCATAGGTTAACCAAAAGAGAATGTCATTAACCTATGAACTTGTTACATACATCAACAAAAAGAGAATGGCTTGACTGCATACATACTTCTCCTATATACTAAGGTGATCAATCGTAATACATAAAACAAGTAATTGGGGATAAATCAACACATAAACATGATACCATAAATTTTAAACATGAAATTATTGAATTAAGGATTCATATCTTATAAAATCCATGAACAAGATTAAATCACTAAACCATACTCAAATATTTACGCTGCAACCGTGATAATAGAAATGAACAATTCATGATACGATCATAAAAAGTCATTACAAACTACAACGAATAAAGAAAAGAGATACTAAATCGTAGACCAACAAAGATTGGTCTAGATGACGGTCGATAATAATCCCTTCAATGGTGGAACTTAGCATAGCGTAAATCTCAATATTCCTTGTCGTAGCTCTCGATGTTGTCCGTGGAATTCGTCGTCTCGGATTGGATCGGAGGCTCTTACCTATGGAAAGCCTGATGAAAAATTAAGTGAAAAATGATATTTTGTCGTGGGTTTTTATTGGAAAATGAAAAATAACTAATTTCCTCCAAAAATAGCAAAGCTAAGCGTTGCAGATCGCTTTTCAGGCACGGCCCGTGCCAAGGAAAAACACCCTACACAGCCCGTGCTCAGGAACTTTTGGAAATCATGGCGCACGGGCCGCGCCAAAGGTAACAAAAACAACCGATTTCCAAACTCGCATAACTTTTGCAATTTAACTCTGTTTTTGCTCCGGTTTGTTACCTTTTCTCTCTAATAGGTAGTGATGAGTGTGAAAGCACTCATTTTTTCTAAGTTAATTGCTTCCCTTTAGGTACATTTGGTGTCGTTACTTTGTGTTTTGTATTTAGTTTAGTTCTTGGAACATTGGTACTGCTGTTTGTTCATTTTCGTCACAGATTTGATAGAGAGAAGATGTTTTGTATGAGTTTTGAAAAACGATCAAAGTGTGAAGACCCCTTTATTAAGTGTTTCGATAAATTATGAAGATATAGAGGTTAAACGATGCATTTGCTGTTGTTTCTGAGCTTAAAGACTTTTTTTGGAGATGCATTACGAGCAATAGAAGAAGTTAGGATGAATTTGAAGCAAGACGAAATGAATTAAAAGTGTCTTGTGACCGTCACGGGCGTGACAAATTCATAACGGGCATGACAGATGTCCTGGAGGAAAGATGTGCAGATCACGACCGTCACGGGCGTGACGTGCAGATCCCTTCCAATATATTATACCCAAAATTTAGATTTTTCAGCACATATCTTTCAGTTATGTGTTTTTCTAAAAATAGGGACGTTATATCTACGATATGGATTGATCACGTAGGTTATATTAGAGTGTTAATTATGCTTATGATACATTCTCATTTGGTCATATTAGTAGCATCTAATCAAGTTAAGATACATTCTCTTTTGCTCATAAATTGATTAGAATCTTTTGCATTTGAATTGATACAAAAATGTTTTTTTTTTCTATTGATTCGTGTTTGATTTGTTCCTTATTTGATGCAACCTTATTTAGTTTGACATATAAATTCTCTTTTGGTATGTTGGATCAATTTGGTTAGGTTGATTATATATTCTTATTTGGTATTCAACAATTTAGAGAAATAAAAGACCCTTATTTTACAATCAAACCAATCATAGAACAAATCAACTTATTAATCAAATCAATTGTTATCAATGATTAATCCCCTATGCTAGAATGGATTTCTGAAGTTTCCTACACTTTAATCCAATAGTTAACAACCATAATAGAAATACAAAGCATAATAATTTAATTGCTTTCTAAGTTCTTATTACTTAAACTTAACTTCTTTAT
>JAOVYX010020950.1:0-16361 GCA_035668315.1 Drosera spatulata | reverse complement strand
CCCCACTTAAAGAACGCAACGTCCTCGTTGCGACTTCAAGCACGACACACAGCCCCAGAACTTTCCCCCGCTAGGCGGCTGACCTGGATCTCTTGTCCACAGATTCAGCACGTAGTCGCAGGGTTGCTCTGATACCATACTGTAACGCCTTGGCCAAATCCTTGCTACCGGGTCATCACCAAGAACCGCTCGTCAGGTTGACAACAGGCCCCACAGGCCAACACTAGTCCTTTCAGTGCGTTTTGGCCTCACTCGTGCACGCCCTGGGAAACTTTCTAGGAGGTCACCCATCCCAACATTACTCCACGTTAAGCATGCTTAACTGCGGAGTTCTAAAGTGATGGGTTACCAAAAAGAAAGGTGCACCTTATTGGTATAGGTAGTACTATCAAACCATTTAAGCATTTCTTTGGGGTATTACATAAACCCTTGTCTTTGTATGATTTGAGTGTATACATATAATTACCTTCACGATCATGTGAGATGGTGAGCGATGCTTAGTCTTGGAAATAATTTGGTGACAAAAGGATGTGGTCATGTAAGTGTACCGAGGGAAAATGATGAATTGGCTTATGAGTGGATCAAGTTACAACACTTGATTGTTAGAGTTCAACATGTATGTCGGTAGGTTTGTTCCATTTAATCCTTGTTTCTTGGGGACAAGCAAAAGTTCAAGCTCGAGAGAGTTTGTTAAATGTCTAAATTGCACACATATTGTCATGATTTCTCCTTAGTAATATGTCCAAGTTACCAATATTGAAGTCTTTTGGAGTGATTTTAATCATCTTGAAATCGATAACTACCTTTAAGTCTTTGGTATTATAGATTGGATACATTCAAGCTTGAAAGGAGGCAAGGACAAGCGCTTCTGACGAGTGAAAGCAAGAATGGAAGGCAACAAAGGAGACAGTGGCTGTTACACCCGGTCGCAAGAACCGTTACACTTGTAACAGAGGAAAGTTGAAGAGCATTGAGCAACCAGTGCCGATTACACCCTCTTTCGAAGCCGTTATAGGTGTAACGGGATCCTGACGGATTTGAAGAATATTTGGTTTCCATGATTAGAACTTTTGCAATCTCCTTTATATACTCTTGTAATATTTCGACCTAGAGAGACATGCCTCATATCTTAGAGATAATTTAGAGGCTTTTGAACATAAGCACACACATCAAGCATGGAGATCAAGAATTGAAGACGACAAGAAAGACGAAGACGATTTCGGTGAACCGTCATTGAGTTTACTCTTTCCTTTGATTCTTCTATGATGAATACATATACAAAATAGTAGTCCTTAATTCAAGGACACAAAATCTGTCAAAAAACAGAAGGATTACATATATGGATACAATTATAATAAATCACCGGAATTGTTAAAATCAACAGATTGCAAATCTGTATTGCTTAATTATGGTTGTTACCTACCCGTACATCTTCCTCGTCCTTGTGGGCATCCCTCAAAACTCCGATGGGTTGGGAAAACAAGTTTGATTAACCAGTGGTTGTTCAGGAAGATGAGGATCAGGGGAAGAAGACTGAAAATGATGACAAAGTCGTGAAGGATGTGAAGATGATATGGGAGGAAGACATTTGAATTGGGGGGATTGTGTTGCGAACGAGACTATTACTGGGGTCAAAGCTTTGGTTGAACTAAAGAAAGGGCCTCCGTTGGTTCCATCAAAGGTGGTTACTCCACGGTGACGAGTGGATAGTAGTGAGAAGAGATCTTATGCTACGGTGACGAGTGGAGTAGTGAAGCAAAATAAGGGTGATGTGCAAGGAGTACGGGTGGTCTTCGCCTATCATATGTACGTCATCATGATGAGGGCCTTGAAATTTCCCTGGATGATGTGGCTGAGACTCGTAGTTATTAGAGTTGCTCGTTAGTGGGGTATGTATTAAGAATTTCGTTCTTTGTGATGAAATTGTTTGTGGAAAGATTCTCACCCTTGGGATACATTTACATGAGAAAGGAGTTTTTTGTGGTTGGATTTGCTGATGCTAGTGCCGCTCTAAGGCTTTGACAAAGAGTTGGTTCTTGAACAGACAACATTGGTATTACGTGGGTGGTCTCCCCAATTCTCATTTGAGAGGGATGTTATTGAGAGGATTCCGGTTTGGATTTGCTTAATAGATTTGGATCTGGAATTCTAGGGGGGAAAAGCTATTGATAAGCTAGCTGGGAAGGTGGGGCATCCTATTAATGTGATAGTAGAGCATGAATGTATTTCTTATGCTCGATTTCTTGTAGATATTGATACTTCTAAGGAGGTGATTGAGGAGTTTGCTTTCAAAGGCCCTACAGGAATGATTCTTACTCAGAAAGTGGCATACAAATGGATACCAGTGAGGCGTCCAAAGTGTAAAGTTTGGGGACATAAAGGTGATCATTGCCAGAAGAAGGTATCCAAGGTGCAGAGATGGGTTCCTAAGACAGCTATGGGAGGGAGGGAATGAGAGTCAGGTGATGACAACTAAAAGTCCAAATAAGCAGAAGATGTCTCAGATAACTGACCCAGCTAAAGAAACAGGTAATGAATAGACTGTTATGGCTAAAAAGGGTACTAAAAAGGGGAATGCACTTGAATTTTAGCATATTGAAGTTTCTTTGGGCAAGTCTGAAGTGGTTAAAATGATGAAATCCAGTGCTGCAATGGTCATGGAAGCTGAGGTGAGTAGATCTATAGGGAAACACTCTTCTGCTGTGACGTGATGATTGCTAGTTGGAATGTTAGGGGCCTTAATGCTCAAGAGAAGCATAAGGCAATAAGTCTTTTTATAACCAAGTACAAGGTGACTTTGTTTGGTTGCCTTGAGACTAGAATTAAGTGTGCTAAGAAAAGGAAAATCCAGAAAAAAATATTTTCCTAACTGGTTGTATTTAGACAACTATGATTATGCATATAATGGTCGCATATGAGTTGTTTGGGATCCTAGTAAATGGGATGTGCAGTTGATTTGTGCTAGTGATCAGCTGATATATTGTCAAGTGTCTGAGTTAACATCTAGTTCAGGGTTCCTGTTGCTATATGTGTGTGTTAAAAATGATCCTGGGGCTAGAGGTGCTGCGTGGAGGACTATTTCAGACCTTGCTAGTAATAATCAACCTTGGGTTGTATTGGGAGATTTCAATGCCTACATCAGTTTTGAGAAGATAATAGGCTATGAAAGGGTGCATGTTGATCCTTGTTCTAAGCTTATCTAATGTATTATTGAGGCTGGACTGGAGGACATCAAAAGCTCAGGGAGTTTCTGTTGAAAATTTGGAACGTCAGAACCAAAGTATATCAAAAAATATAAATTGTAATAAGAGTAGAATATTACAAACTCATACACTTTATAAAAACAACCACACTCTAAAAGTACTTAGCACTCATAAATTACACCACACTTTATTTTTGAAAAAACTCTAACTCTAAGAACACTTTGTATAAGTGCCTAGCACTTATTTCTTTTTCTCCCACTGATGCTTATCCTATCTTAGATCTTGTGAGATTTTTGTGTTGTTATTGTAACGAGGAGAAGTCTCCTTATATAGGCCTTGTCATGTGTCCATGTGGAACGAGCATCATAAGTGCACAATGTGCACATAATTTGGACAACAACTAGAAACACCAAACATGTTATACATATTGAGGGGAGGAGGACAGTGGATGATGGAGCTTCAAGACTCCCTCTCAGCGATTACTATCTCTCAATGCCAAACGAGTAATCATACCAAGCTTCTTTAAAAAATCTTCAAACTTAGCCCTGCTAAGTCCCTTCGTAAAGATATCTGTAACTTGATCATTAGTGTTGACGTACTTCAACTCGATTTTCCTTTGCAACACTTTCTCCCGAATGAAATGATAATGAACCTCCACATGCTTAGTTTAAGCATGAAACACCGAATTTTCTCCCATTTGGATTGCTGATTGATTATCACAGTAGAGCTGAATTGTGTAATCAATAGGTTGATGAAGATCCTCCATCAGTTGCATCAACCACGTGCACTCCTGAGCTGCCACAGCTGTTGCACGATATTCTGTCTCTGTACTTGACAAAGACACTATTGGTTGTCTCTTGTTGCACCAAGAGATAATCCCTGATCCAAGGTTGAACATATAGCCAGTAGTTGACCTTTGAGTATCGTGATCTCTAGCGCAATCAGCATTACATAGCCCAGTCAACTGAAAAAGACTTTCCTTACTATAAAGAATGCCAAAGTCAATAGTTCCTTTGATATACCTCAGAATTTGTTGTACTGCTTTCAAGTGAAGCTTCTTAGGATTCTGCATGAACCTTCTTGCTACACCAACTACATAGGAAATATTAGACCTTGACAAAGTGAGGTAAATCTTGCTCCCCACTATTTGTCTGTACATTGCCACTTCTTCAAGATCTTTGCCTTCTGTTGAGCACAACTTTGCATTCGCCTCCACAGGTGTTGAAATAGGTTTGCAGTCAAGCATTCCATACTTCAACAGAAGATCTTTGGCATACTTCTGCTGACCCAAGAATATGCCTTCCTTGGTATGGTCAACTTCAAGACTGAGAAAGTACTTCAACTCTCCAAACTCTTTCATCTGGAATCGAACCGACAGATTTACCCTCGTCTGTCTGATCTCATCTTCATTGTCTCCTATGATGATAAGATCATCTACATAGACAAGAATTGCTGCTATCTTCTCACATCGAATCTTTATAAATAGGCTTGAGTCTGCTGGTGTAATTGAGTAACCGCTCTGAATAAGAAGCTCAGCTATCTTCTTATACCATGCTTTAGGTGCTTGCTTCAAGCCATAGTGCCTTCTTCAGCTTGCACACATGCGAAGGATAAGTTTTGCTCTTGAAACCCTTCGGCTCCTCCATGTAAATCTCACGATCCAGCTCTCCATGTAAAAAAGCATTCTTAACATCCAATTGCCACAGGTTCCACAACTTGCTAGCGGCAAGTGGTAAGAGAACTCAAACAGTTATGATCTTCGCTACTGGACTAAATGTCTCATCATAATCCATACTTCCAGGAAAATCCACGAGCAACAAGTCGAGCTTTGTATCTTTCGATCAAATTATAAGATTTGGTTTTGACCTTGTACACCCACTTGCAAGAAATAGGTTGTGCTGACTTCGGCTTTGGAACTAAATCCCAAGTCTGATTTTGATTCAATGCATCGATCTCTTCCTGCATGGCTTGTCTCCATTCCTTGCTTCGAGCTGCCTCCTTATATGAATGCGGCTCTTGTGGCTTATTGTCTTCAACTAGAGCTGCATTGGCATATTTTGGATTGGGCTTCCGTTCTCTGGTTGGGTAGCGATGTTTTTGTTGAATTTGTGTCTGCTCCTCTTCTTGTGCAATTTCTTCTTTTGCATCTTCAAGTTGGGTAGGTCGATCCTCTTTTCTAATCTTGTAGACTTCATTATGCCAAGGATTGCTTACTTTACTTGAAGACTTAGGAGATGACTCTCCTTCAGGTTCTTGAGGAACTTCTGGTTGAACATTTGCTTCCTTCTCCTTGTCAAGCTTCTCCTGCAGTATTTCTTCAAACTCTATTGAGCCTGGTAAAGTGACTGACTATGGACCCCACCAAGATGATGCTTCGTCGAACACCACATTCCTTGATGGATAACCTCTGGCTGTGTTGGGATCAACGCACTCCCATCCCTTTCGCTGATCATCGTATCCCACAAAAATACATCGTACCGTCTTCTTGTCGAACTTGCTCCGAAGATGGTCAGGGACGAACACATAGCATACACATCCGAAAACTCGAAAGTGGCTCACTATGGGCTTTATCTTCCAGAGCTTCTCGAATGGCGTCATGAACCCAAGCCTCGCTTGTGGTAATCTGTTGATAACATGAGCCGCCATCTTCATGCCCTCCACCCAAAAACGTGGTGGCACATTCTTGGTATGTAGTATGCTTCTGTAAGTTTCAGCTGGATGACAATTCTTCCTTTCTGCAACGCCATTTTGCCAAGGTGTATCTGGACAAGTCAATTTCCGATGAATCTTTTTTTCACGAAGAAACGTCTTGAACTCATGTGACGTGCACTCGCCTCTGTTATCAGTACGGAGACACTGCATCAAGGTTCCCAGCTCCTTCTCGGCATCTTCTTTGAAAGTCTTGAACATTGACAATGCTTCAGACTTTTTCTTCATGAAGTATAACCATACATACCTCGACTAGTCATCGATAAAGGTATATACCTTAGACCGGTGACTGATGATTGCTTCACTCGACCAAAAACATCCGAGTGAACAAGCTCCAGCGGAACCTTAGCTTTTAACTACGACTCCTTGAACGGCAACTGGTGCGCTTTGTCATATTGATAACCAACACAAACAGTATCTTCACAATCTCCAACTGCAGGAGACCCTTGAGAGTTGATTTTCTAATCATTTCTCTCTACTTTTGATATCTGACATGCCCAAGCCTAGCATATCACAGATGTGCAGTCTCGTTCTTTCAAGTCTTGTTTACGTAAGGCTCTTGAGCTGACATAACATAGACAGTCTCCAGCCATCTTCCTTACATGACAGGCATACTCCTGTCATGGCTACGATAAACTTTGACTTCGGTAGGTCTAGACACCACATGGTGTCCACTTGTTGTCAGTTGAGAAACCAGTAACAAGTTCTTCGTCATACCTGGTACGTGAAAGACATTATCTAAAAGTACCTCTTTGTCGTTATATCGAGGGACAATCAGTGTCTTACCAACATGAGCTATTGGCAATTTCAAGTTATTAACGATGACGACTACGCGCTTTCCTTTGTACTCGGACACGTCATGTAGCTTTTCTTTGATTCCCATCATGTGATTAGAACAACCAGAATCCAAGATCAAGTCATGAATATAGTTAATCACCTTGTCATTGATAACAGCTCCAAGTGCCAACTCTTTCTCTGGTTCAGCAATACAAGAAGTTGCGATCTCTTCTCCTTCTATCGTTAGGGATACATGAAAATCCCACTCTTCTTCAGTATTGTCTTTGCTCTGACTAGATGAAGCAAAATTACCTCTTTCGGACTTCCTCCAACAGTCACGAGCGAAATTACCTTTCCTTCCGCAGTTGTAGCATTCATCATTTTGACGTCGTCTTTGACCGTCACTTTGAGCTTCCCCTTCCTTGATTAGAGCTTCTCTTGGATTGTGAATTCTTTCAGGACTGCTTCTTCCGCCAGCTTCCTTGTTGACGTGGTTTTTCTTCTTGTAATCGTTGAGGTTCTTGGTTGGATTTCTTCTCGGGACCTCTCTTTTTGCTAAAGAGAGCTTTGTCTTCTTCTTTGATCGATACTCCAGACATCTGTTTGTCTAGAGCTTCTTGATTTGCCAAAATACTCTCCAGCTCCGTGAGCGTCGGCTGAGTTGCCCATCCACGAGTTACCCTAACAAGACCATTGAATTCTGGTCTTAACCCATGAATAATGATCCTCCCGTACGAGGATCACTAATTGGATTCTCTGGTTCCAATTTAGTAATCTCTTCACATAAAGCTTTCACTGTAGTGAAGTACTGGCTTATTGTCAAGTCTCGCTGTAAGACTGACATACGCTCATTCTCCAGCTGTTGAAGTCGGGCATTTTTTGTTTTGGCAAACAAGGTGGCTAGAGTATTTCACGCTTCCTTAGGCGTCTTAGCGTCCTTAATTCTATGTAGAAATTCATCTTCTATAGAGATGATAAGAGCGAACATCGCCTTATCAGTTTTGACCTTTCATTTCTTAAGGTCGTCTTCCGATTCTTTTGGTGGTGTTGTATCAGACCCGTCAACAATCTCCCAGAGATTTTGACTGAGGAAGTAAAACTTCATTCTGATGCTCCATGTGTTATAGTTGTTGTTATTTAGCTTCTCGATGTTACTGATTGATCTGCTAACTTCTGCCATGATAACTCCGTAAAATAAATTTTACCCCATCATAAAAAATATTTTTACCATTGCAGTAATATTTTACAATTTCAAATAGAAATAATAAAAATATTTTCTGCTAGTAATTTTATTTTTAACAGGTCGGTAAAATTTATTTATCGAGTCTGATCAAAATAGTATTTCACCAACTGCACACCTCCGACGTGACTTTGATATCACTTGTTGAAAATTCGGATCGTCGAAACCAAAATATATCGAGAAATATAAATTTTAATAAGAATAGAATATTATAAACTCGTACACTTTCTAAAAACAACCACACTCTAAAGTGTAGCACTCATAAATTGTTCTACACTTTATTTTTGAAAACACTCTAACTCTAAGAACACTTTGTATAAGTGCCTAGCACTTATTTCTTTTTCTCCCACTTATGCTTGTACTATCTAAACTCTTGTGAGATTTTTGTGTTGTTATTGTAACAAGGAGAAGTCTCCTTATATAGCCCTTGTCATGTATCCATTTGGAATGAGCCTCATAAGCGCACAATGTGGACATAATTTGGACGGCAACTAGAAACACCAAACATGCTATACATATTGAGGGAGAGGAGGACGATGGATGGTGGAGCTTCAACAGTTTCTTCACTTGGTATAATAATCAAGGATGCAGTCATGGATACGGATAAAACTGGATAGGGCTATGGCTAATGGGGCTTGGATGGACAGATATTCGAATGCAGAGGTAGTTTTGCATGAAGCAGGAATTCCTTATCACTCTCCTGCAGTATTGGGATGACGTTCTTCAGAGGTACATGGACATGGTTCATTCAGATTTTTGAATCACTGGGTATTACATGAGAACTTTAAGTCAGTTGTGCAGGAGGTATGGGATACTCCAGTAGTTGGGTGTGGCATGTATCGTATGACACAAAAGCTGAAATTAAGCCTAAATTGAGACAGTTACATAGGATGCTCTTTTCCAACACATCCAGTAGGGTGGATAAGGCAAGAGTGCAGCTTGAGCTTCTTCAGCAAGATCTGGATAGGGGTTTCACTGAACTCAAACGACTAGATATGTAATGAGATGTTAGAAAATTGAAGAGACTTATGGCAGCTGAAGAGATGTTTTTTCAGCAGGTAGCCAAAGACAAATTAAATGGTGTATGGGCATGGATAGGAATGTGGCATACTTCCACGCAGTTGTTAAAGGCACACAATAAAGAGGTAGAATAGTTAGCTTGGCCATTGAGGAGGGACATAGGCTTTCTACTCATGAAGAAATATCAGCTGAAGTTTTATGTTTTTATCACAATTTGCTGGGAAATACAAGGAACGATCTGGAGGATCTCAATATGGCTGCCATAGATCTAGGTCCTAACCTGGATGCTGAGCAATGTGCTGTGTTGGAAGCTCCTTTTTCTGATGAAGATATTCAAACTGCTCTATGGGAAATTGATGATGTGAAAGCTCCAGGTCCAGATGGTTACACAGATAAGTTCTTTAAGCATAGCGAGATATTATTTCCTATGACCTTAAAGAAGCTATTCACGAATTTTTTCTGAAGGGAAAAATTCTAAAACAAATAATTGCTACAGCAATATGTTTGATTCCCAAGTCTAGACATGCTTCTAGAATATCCTAATATCGTCATATCTCATGTTACTCTGTGGTCTATAAAGTGATATGAAAGATGGTAGCTCGAAGGCTGGTGAAGGTGCTGCCTGCAGTTATGAATATTGCTCAGAGTGCTTTTGTTCCAGGTAGAAATGTTGTGGAGAATATATTGCTGTGTCAAGAGCTGCTGCTGGGCTATGAGCGTAAGAACATTTCTCCAAGAGTTATGATTAAAATAGACCTTAAAAAAGTTTATGACTCTTTGGAGTGGAAATTTTTAGAAAGAATGCTTTATGCTCTAAAATTTTCTGAGATGTTTATAGAAAGAGTAATGGCTTGTGTTACTACTACAGCCTTCTCTTGTGTTGTGAATGGGGAGATGGAGTGTTTTTTCATGGTAAAAGAGGGCTACGACAAGGAGATCCCATCTCTCCGTACGTATTTGTTTATGGTGGCCATGGAGTATTTAAATCGTGTACTAAATATGGCTATGCATTCCAAATTCAGATATCATTCAGGTTGCAAAAGTTTGAATATTATTCAAGTCTGCTTTGTAGATGTTTTGATCATCTTTGATAAAGGTGATATGGCTTCGATGATGGCAGCTAAAGAATATTTGGTTCATTTTGAGAGGGCTTCAGGACTTGCTGTCAACCTGAACAAATCTCAGCTTTCTTTGGAGGCGTGAATGCTGTGAATCAGGTTGCTATTTTGGGTTTCAAAAAGGGGATTTTCCAGTCAAATATCTGGGTGTGTCACTTACAGCAAAAAGGGTGCAGATAAAGCTCTATAGTGTCACGAATTAAAGGGTGGGAAGCTAGATACCTTACCTATGCAGGGAGAAAGGTCCTCATAAATGCCATTCTACTGAGCATATAATCCTATTGGGCTCAAATATTTGTATTCCATAAAGCTGTTCTTGATGAGGTAGAAAGTATTTGTTGTAATTTTTTATGGACAGACAGTGAGTTAAAGCAGCATAGAAATCTGGTTGCTTGGGAGGAGGTGTGTCAGTCCTGTAAGAAAGGGGGACTGGGTTTCAAGAAGATTTTGGAATGGAACAAGTCTCTTCAGGTTAAAAAAAATATGGGCAATTGCGTCCAAAGATGATTCTCTATGGATTCCATGGATTCATGAGAGATATCTTAGAGAAGATGATATATGGGATGTTGCTATTAAGCCTGGTGATAGTTGGTTTTGGAAAGCACTCATGCGTATCAGGGATGATTGCTTGAATCTGGTGCATTTGTGTCTAAGGATGAACATTGACTCAGCTCGAGAGGTATACTGTTTATTCAGTCTTCCCCTCCTAAATGGCTATGGTGGAAGTGTACTCGGGGAAGGAAGTACTTCCTCGACATGGTTTTATCACTTGGTTGGCAATGAGGAATAAATTGAGAACCATGGATTGGATGCTTAGGCATGGGTTGATAAATGAAGGTGTATGTCTTTTATACCAACAGGATCAGGAATCTGTGGAGCATTTGTTTTGTTCCTGTGATTATAGGAAAAAGGTATTATGGGAGATCAATGATGTGCTGAAGTTGCGTTTTGGGATGAGGTCTTGGAGAAGCTGGTTTCATGGGGAACTGGACTTATGAAGGGTAAAGCTGCAATGATGATTAGAAGACGTAGATGTCATGTTGCAATGATATATATGATATGGCAGGAATGAAATCAAAAGGTGTTTCATCAGGGAGCTCGTGATCCTCTAGAGATTGCAGCTTCTATTCGAGGGTTTATGAACATGAAATTTTGACATGTATTTGATGTGTTAGTCTGGGCTTTTCTATTGTGATGTGATGGGTGTTGCCAAAATGATGTATAGGCGAGAACTGGAGTATTTTGGGTTAAATATATTTTGTGCAGTTGATAATGAATCAGTGAGATTCCGGACGCCATGTTGCTATAGCTATAGTGTTTCAGCTAGGGGCTCGTCGAGAAAAGAGTTTACTCCTAGAACCCATTATCAAAAGATTATGCTCATTTTAAAGGGTTTTAGTCGTTCCAACACGGATGAATGTGACATTCAGCATCCATTCATCAGCACTTGAATACATCTATCACATGCGATGCATCATTCATTCAGATTTCAGAGCGCATGAACAAGCTACAAGGAACCACATAGCACAAGCGATTCAACATAGCATATTACAAAATAGGTCAGGGACGGGAAGTAAACTTAGATCAGTTCTGCTTGGCATACATTATCTCTGGAAGCCAGTGACCTGGTGGATCTGATCAAAATGCCTCACTTTCACCATCTAGTCAGTATCGGTACAAGTCATCTGAGCCATATTTGGCCCGGAAAGTGTAAGGGTCAAACTTGGGTTCATCACGGTTCCCTGCCTTGGGCTCAACAGGGTTCGCCTCTGGCCTCAATGGTCCGGGTGCTACCTCTCCGCTTTTCTCCCTGTGGCGATGCTTGGTTCTTTCCTTCTGACTTTTGAGTCTCACTTGGTTGCTGTATGATGGGATCTCACTTGATCCATAAAATTCAGCATAGTCTTGTCTTTTCGATCTATGCTTGCTCGACATTGAAGGATCCTTCAAGCTGGTTGATCTGATATCCATGGCTTTCATTGCCGTATGTTTATCAGAGCCTGAAGGGTCCTTCAAGCTGGTTGATCTTAATTCCCCGGTTTTCATTGCCATATGTTTATCAGCAGCAATTGGAGGCCGGAGCTGCCCCGCCTCAGAGCGAGGTGCAGGGGTCTTCAGCTTCTTAGCCGATTGAGCCTCAGATTCGTCCTTGGGCAACTCGAGAGAATCTTTTAGTGGAGTAAGGTTCTTGCTTGAGCCTGCACGCCATATGCGGGAGGGGATCAAGTAGAGGAATATACTTCCCATTCCGTCTAGAGCAAGCTTAGACAAGTCGACGATCAGCTGGCTAAAAGATGGCCATCCAGCGATCTGCTCCTCCTTTACCTGCTCTACAATGGGAGTATGGACCGTTTTCTCTGGTTCAGGTCGGTCAGCTGAAGAAGCTGGCAGCTACATCAAATAAACAAAGTTCATGGATGTTCAAGTTAATACCAAATCAATATTTGAATGTCGAAAGCATTTACTTTCTTGCAAATAACCAGTCCAAGCCAATTTCATCAAACAAATGGGTATTTTTTTTTTTTTTTTCCATGGATATGACAATTTATTGTATCTGTATAGCCAATTTCATCAAATGGGACAAAGTTTACCAGGAGAAAAATTTTTGCTAGAGGGAAAACATTACAATAGCGACTCTTAGAATCAAAATTTGAGAAACAAAGATCGGTCATTCCACTCAGAAAGCATCTTAAGTCATTTCAGTAAGCATATTTTATAGAGTTACAAACAAAAGCAAGAGAAGTTTGAAAACAAACTTACAATCTTTGTGAAGAGAGAAGGACCTAGTCCTTGTTGAAGTATGCATGTAGCATATCCTACCAGGATAGCACCAATAACCATGAAAATATCTGTGAAAGCATAAAAGCCAGCATCAAACAGCACATCCAAATAACAAGACCTCGATAGAACCATGTCTTCGTGCAAGAAACTCGGTAGAGTTTATATCAATGATATTCACAACCTGAAGATTCTAACCTGGTCCTGTGATTGAACTGGATTGAGAATCACAATCTACATGGTTGAGAGAAATTCGTCGAAGTGCAGCATTACCTCTGTCAACAACTAGCAAAGAACATGTACGATGGATATACACCACATCGAAATCAGAGGAGAACTTAGCATCCTCACCAGGTCCGTCACTGTAGCCAGGAACACTTGATTTTCCTCCAGCAATGGTTGTCACTCCTGTAAAAGAGGGAAAGAAAAAAAGTAGCAATGAAAACATGTGAAAGACTCTCATGACATGAATTTGAGATAAAATAAGCTGGTTCTGTCACCAGTTGCTTAAAACCATGAGCAAAAATTGAGACAGAGAGCACAACCGAAGACACTAGTACACACCTGTTTCTCCAATCTTTCTTATGGCAAGATTCACAGTATCAGCAACATATACATTTCCTTTATCATCCACAGTAACTCCTTTCGGATGATCAAAACGAGCATCACTTGGTTTTCCATCTATATGCCCTGTCTTACCTTCAAATGATCCAGCCACCA
The DNA here is from genome assembly GCA_035668315.1 of Drosera spatulata. Lineage (NCBI taxonomy): Eukaryota > Viridiplantae > Streptophyta > Magnoliopsida > Caryophyllales > Droseraceae > Drosera > Drosera spatulata. Next base: position 2,796 of record JAOVYX010020950.1, on the reverse strand, counting down.
GCCTCGCCCGACTATCTGCACCAGATAATGACATCAAAGGCAAAGCAAGTAGAATATTAGCGAAGCACTCAATTTCTGGATACATATCATGTTGCATGCTACCCATCATACAGAAATAACAATTTATCTACACTTATTGATTGTACATGTTTCGTCAAACAGGACTGCGCTTCTGACATAAAAAGCAAATCCCAACTTTTTTTTAAGTTCATTTACATTGAGGATAAGAGGCGGGAAAATAACAAAGTTTCTCCACCAGGCACAGAACATTATTCAGCCACCAAGCATCAAAGACACTCTGTAGCCTGAAAGCTTGTCAATAAGTTCTTTCTTATGAACTATAGACTACAGTGAAGGTGTCACTTAGAGGCTCGAGAATAAGTAGTATGCACTTGATGAATCAAAAGCGAGCTTGACTGCATATGTGAAGATTTTTAAACTAGAATGCGGGCATGCCACTACCAGGCTAAACCGCCTTAGTCTTGGACATCCCAAACTAATTATATAAGCATAAAGAAACCAGCCAATATAGTAGTAGATGCTATTTGGTCACACACATTCAAGGTATCTCCATATCCTACCTTTGAGAATCATAACAAGCAGTATATAAGCATTGAATTTCAAAGTGAATCCAACACGAAGCACAAAATCAAGATGTAGGTCAACATACACTGTGAAAGCGGTGGTGTAATTCTAACAATGTTGCTATTCTCTGAATCGACAGCGAAGAGCTCCCCATCTTGAGAGACCCTAATAGAGTAAGGAACAACTCCAAGAGAATTCCCTTCCACAACTGTCTCCACCAAGTAACCATTCTCAAACTGAAGCACATTCCCATCTGCCACACATCACCACAAACCACAAAACACCCACCTCATTCTCATCGGTTATCACTCATTCAACCATTCCACCGCCACAATCTGCAATCAAACTGATAACCCATTTGCCCAAAACCGCGAAATCTAACACAATCTCACCGAATTGGGTTGATTTTGATGCGGATTTTGTCAATTTGACAAGGGAAGACAAGTGCTTGATCAATGGGCCTGAAATCAACCAAATAATTTCTCAAACCAAATAGCAAAATGGAAACTACCCACATGAAAATAACCAAGCAGGACACAAAAGGGTATCAGAAATTGGAGTTTACCAGCAGGTGAAGCTGCTGCAACATGTGAAGAGGATTGGATAAGCAAAATGCACGAAAGGGCACACAAGGGAAGAACCAAAAAGGGATTTTTCATGGTATTTTTTAGCAAAAATGATGAAATGAGATGGAGATGAAGTGATTCTAATAATGGATTTTGAAGAGAATGATGTTGGAACAAGTTGTCATTGATGTTGAGCGACTGTTTTGAGGAGAGAAAGTGAAAACAGTGAAGTGAAAGAGATGAGGAAAGTCGAAACCCTTGTGTTGAACAGAAACAAGAGAAAGAACTTGGCTTTTCTGGTGTCAGAAAGTGATCAAACGGCCCCAAAATTCAAAAGATAATTGTAGGATTAACTTTTTTTTTTTTTTTTCGAGAGATAATTGTCGAAATTAGTAAAATATTAAAATATTTTAAAGAGAGATTAAAAAAGAAAGAGAGATTTGTTTCTCTTAAAAATGTGTACATAACATCTTACAAATAATGAGCTCTATTTATAAGAGTCAAGATAATTAATTTACATCTAATTTTCTCACCTAATCAAGGTGACTAACTCTAATTAATAACTAATTAGGTAAGTTCATTTAATAGCCTCAAAAGTAGGTCAGATCTAAAGAAAAATATCTAAGCTTAGGTGTAAATACATCACTTTCAAAGAGTAGTTTTAATTATCTAATTACAATACTCCCCCTTGATGTATTTATCACCTATTAAGATTACCTCGTTAAAACCTTATCAGGAAAAACCCAGTGGGATAAAAATCTGGACGAAGGAAAAACAGTGCAATCTTTCCCTCAAACAAAATTCCCTTAAACATTGAAATTCTGTTCAAGAAGCCTTCTCATCCCTATTTTGTGCTGAGCTTCATAAAAGTTGCTTCCGATAATACTTTTGTGAATAAATCTGTCAAGTTGTCACTTGAGCGGATTTGTCGTATATCGATGACCCCATCCTTCTGAAGATCATGCGACCAGAAGAATTTTGGTGATATATGCTTTGTCCTATCGTCTTTGATGTAGCCTCCTCTGAGTTTTGCGACAAGAGCTGGATTGTCGTCATATAAGATTGTAGACTTTTCACAAACTGAAGGTACCCCATATGTCTCCGGTATATGTTGTATCATAAATCTCAATAACACACATTCTCGGCTAATCTTGTGCATAGCAATAAGCTCTGAATGATTAGAGGATGTTGCTGTAAGAGTCTGCTTCACTGATCTCCATGATATTGTAATATCTCCAAATATAAATACATAACCGGTTTGTTATCTTGTTTTGTGTGGATCTGACAAGTATCCGGCATCATCAAATCCAACCAGGGTGGATTTTGCTCCTCTTGAATATAACAGTCCCATGTCAACGCTTCCACGAAGATATCACATAACATGCTTGATTCCATTCCAGTGTCTTTTTGTCGGAGCTGAACTGTGTCTTGCTAACAAGTTAACCGCAAAAGCAATATCTGGCCTTGTGCAATTAGTAAGATGCACAAGCGCACCAATTGCACTTAAAGAAGGAACTTCGGGTCCTAAAATGTCTTCTCACTCTTCTGGAGGTCGAAACTCATCTTTTTTGATGTCTAATGATCTAACAATCATTGGGGATGTCAAGGGATGAGCTTTATCCATATAAAATCGAGAAAGAACCTT
>JAOVYX010020949.1:0-16362 GCA_035668315.1 Drosera spatulata | reverse complement strand
AAGATGAGCCTCTGCTGGTCTGGGGGGATTCCCTCCTTGTCCTGGATCTTAGCCTTGACATTGTCAATGGTATCCGAGCTCTCCACCTCGAGAGTGATCGTCTTCCCCGTGAGAGTCTTGACGAAGATCTGCATGCCACCACGAAGGCGGAGCACGAGGTGGAGGGTGGACTCCTTCTGGATGTTGTAATCAGCGAGGGTGCGGCCGTCCTCGAGTTGTTTGCCGGCAAAGATCAGACGCTGCTGGTCCGGGGGAATGCCTTCCTTATCCTGGATCTTGGCCTTGACGTTGTCGATGGTGTCAGAGCTCTCCACCTCGAGGGTGATGGTCTTGCCGGTGAGTGTTTTCACAAAGATCTGCATCTGTGGACAGAAGATTCAAATAAGTTAGATGCTAGATGAAAGTAAATCTCAAAGCCAAACCATGGAGATCTATTAATAAAGCGAAGTAGACACTAAACCAACCAGAATCTGAAATCAAAGATACTAATAAAAAGTTCCGAACTTCATAAGAAAGAAGGCCGATGATGAAATCAAAACAGGAAACAATGAATCGACAACCACGACATCTTTCAAGATGACATACAGTGGATAAACTTCCAGATCCACGACACGATTAGGTATTTCATCGCAAGATTGACGCAACCCGAAAGACAATTAGATCAAACCGAAGATCATGTAGAAAACGTAAATCAAACAAAAATTCGCCAACAGAACAACAATCCAACAGGGACTGCAACGAAAATTCATCAACAGACCTCCAATCGACACCAAAATTCCTTAAAAAACCTCCGATCAACACAAAATTCATTAACCAACCCCCGATTAACCAGATCTGACTCACATACGTTCAACACGACCCAAAACTACACATCCGATCACCGTAATCGAACATCAAATCGATGATACACATAAAATCGAATTCAACAGAAAAACCCTAGATCCAATCCATAATTCAAAGATCTAAATCAATAGTCAACAATAGAAATCAAAACCACCAAAATCAAAGACAGATTCATACCTTGATCGAGAATCGGTAGAGAAACTTTCACAATGTTCGGAAATGGATCGAAGAAATCGAGATCGAAATCAACCTTTAATCTGATGCAGAAACCCTGGATCCCTTCCCCTCAATTTATAACCCAACTCGACCCCTCCTACACGCAATCCAATCCAATCACACCACGCCACGTGTCCCATACCCACACCGCTTACTTTTCCTTCCCCTCACCCCTTCCTTTCTCGTCGCTTTCCTAATTTTCGGAGAAATATTCGAGTGTGGGGCCCACAATAATAAAGACGGAGGTTTCGAGGTGATGGGATTTGATTAGGTGTGGGGGTGTAGGATGATAGGGTGAGGATAAGGGATGGACGGTGGAGATCGGACGGATTGTGTGATGTGGGGTCGAGTGACGGATGGGATGAGGTCAGAGTGTTGTGGATAATTATTGGTGACGGAGTTTGGTGGACGTTAAGTGACGGCGTCAAGTGGGGATGGATTTGGTTGCGGTTTGTGGACAAGTGGGGCATGATATGCTATAATATTTTTTGGAATTTGTAAGGGGTTATAAACAAAGAAAGAGTGTTTTATCAAAAAGAAAAAGGGAAACAGATTTAAAATATATTTGAGGGAATTTTTGTGTGTCTCAGTAAATTTAATGACAAAAGTGTTCGAAACGTAGCCACCGTTTTTATCATCGGAGATCACCACCAAAATTTTTATTTTTTTATATTTTAAATTTTTATTGTTAAGATCATTTTAATATATTTTAAGATAATATTTATTAGATTATTTCATGAAAATGAGTAAACTTAAGATAATTATCTAGAGGACAATCATTTCAATGTTTTTGACTCAAAAGACAATCGAATTTTATTTTTTACGTAGATATTCACTTTTTAAACTAAAACATTTTTAGGTCGATTATGCCCTTTTGCTCGTAAAAGAAAACTGCAACTTTTTATTTTTTTTATGAGAGTAAGAATAACTGCCTAAAATGTTTTATTTTTTATTTGCTTGATTATATACAAACGTTAAAAAGAAAGTTTTGTAAGACAGCTATTCGACCAGCGATGCTGTATGGGGCAGAATATTGGACAATTAAGTGACAGCACGTACAAAAGATGAGTGTAAACGAGATGATAATGTTAAAGTGGATGTGTGGATATACAAAAATAGATAAGATACGAAATGAAGTTATTAGACAGAAATTGGGTGTGGCTTCAGTAGAAGATAAGATGAGAGAGTCACGACTAAAATGGTATGGTCATGTGAAACGCAGATCAATCACAGCTTCTATTAGGAGATGTGAAGTTTGGGAGTTAGCACATGTCAAGAGAGGACGAGAGAGACCTAAAAAGACTATGAGAGAAACCTTGAATTATGATATGATCTATCATAATCTTACAGAAGATGATGTACATGACAGATTGGAATGGCGCCGTCGTATTCATGTAGCCGACCCCACTTGATGGGATAAAGGCTTGATTTGTTGTTGTTGTTGTAATTGTCAAATAATAACTATATTTTGATTTTAAGATTGAGTAACTGTCTAAATTGTAATATTTGGTCACATTCTTTGATTTTATTTTTTGAGAGTTTATTTGCGTAAGTCTTTGTTGCTTAATGTATCGCGAATATTTTTTCCAAAAAAATAAAAAATCCATAATCATCGTGTTCGCAAAGACAGGTGGAACAGATGCGTCAAATTAGTAGTACCCCATAACTGAAATAGTAGTATGTCGTAGCTGAAATAGTAGTATATCTTTCAATAACTGTTATACATCTTCAATAAAATAATAGTACATCGTGTAAAATTAGTTGTACGTCGAGAAAAAGATTCATGTACGTCAATAGAAACTTAGTTGTCGAGAAGAAAATTCATGTACGTCAATAGAAACTTAGTTGTACAAATTGATGTATGTCAGTAGAAATTAGTTGTATCTCACATGATTGTATCCCTGACACTGTCTCATCCCATCGATCCCAATCCCGACAACCAACGTCACCGCAATCACCCACCTCGCGCCACCTCTGTCCACGCCCTCGGCCGCCCCATCATCGCCGCGATCATCACCCCCGCCCCAAAGTTTAGGGTCTGGTAGCGAGTCAAGTAATTAAGCTGATGATGTGGTCAAACTTTCACGGCTAACATCTTTAGTGGAACTCCACTGTGATTAATTTGTCCGAGGATGTATAGTACCAATCCAGTACAGGCAAAAGGCTCATGGTGTTATAGTTTACAAGTCTTGAATTTTCATGCCATGATTTTACTCGAGGAAATCCACCCGGTGGTGTTATAAGTCGTGTTGTTTTGGCTCAATGGATGTAGGTGATGAAGATTTTCTTGGTTATCTTGCATCGGCTGGGTGGAAGTTAAAAGATGGATGCAATCATGCAAGTCTTTGCCTTTTCAAATTCTGCATACTGATGATGGTCGGTCGAAACTTGATGTCCCTCTTCAACGTATCCATCTGAACCTTCATTGCTGAAGAATTAGTATTCGAATTCACCTTTCATTTTTTCCCTGATCCGACCATTATAATTTCATTCTTGGTTTATGGTAAGCAATGCATGCATCCTTAACTTTCCTGATGTTCTAAGCAGATTGTTTGTCAGGTTCTTGCTTCTTATTGTTCTTTTTGGTTTTATGGAAAACTAAGTTTTCCTGCAATAGTGGTTATTCGAGTTCGGATTTATGAAGAAAAGGACAAGATAGCATACGCAAAGCTCATAGTTCGCCTCACGTAAAACGTTATTCTTGATAATGCCCAATAGGTTTCATAAGTATTCAAGAAAAGCATCTCAGAATAATTCTTCTCCCTCATAATGGTCTGGACATCCAAAAAGCCTCTGGAATTGACGGATTGTAGCGTTTATGCGCTGTATCAATCTCTTTATGGAACCGTGGTGGCTTTCATGCCGGGAATCTACGCCATGGTATCTCACAAGTCATTGTGATTGGCCGTAGTTGTCTGCGTAATATGCTCTTTTAATTTGTTCCCATCCTTGCTAGCTAGGGAATGCTTCCTAGTTATCGTGACAAGCTAGCCGCATGTAAGAGAGAATGGTTCCCTGGGTCAAAAGACGATAACTCGGTTGCCTTAGTTGGGGTTAGAGCTGGGCAAAGGTCAGGTAGTTCGAGTTCGACTTGAGTCCATGAAACTCAGTTGCCGTACTTGTTGGGGTAAAATCCTCTTAGGTTCTCGCATTGTATGTATAATTCTAATTTTATCGTGAATTTGACATGGATGGAACAGTACAACCTAGCCGAGATAAGGGTACATGGGCTAATTGTTGTTGTATGGATAGATAGTGTGACTGAAAATAAGAAAGAAGCTAGCACTCGATGGTTTCATGGTAAATGTGTTAACGAAATGGGGTATAGATATGCTATGTGGCTATGCGTGTTCCTCTACTCTGATAATTGTTCCGGATTTCCTAGACTATTACTCTTACGATTTGTAGATTAGTTGATTCTTGGGTTATTGCAGAATTCTAGTAGTAACGGACGCAAGCGAGGATGACGGTATTGGCACTAATGACACAACAAAGAAAGACGGAGAGGTGGTTGATTGATGAAAATCGTATTATGTACTATCCCAACGGCATAATCAAATATCAATACTGAATTCACATCAAATTCCTTATAATAGATAACCTATAAAAAAAAAAAAAAATAGACTACGTGAATGAAAAAAAATAATATAATGATGAAAAAGTGTGTTGGAATGTGTAAAAAATAATAAAATATGAAATAATGAAGATATAAAGTATTATGATAACATATTGTATTTTTTATAGGTGTAATATGATATAAATTGGATGTAATGAAATGTATTAAATAAAAAAAATGAATTTTTTTTGGATATCTGATGTGAATTGCCTAAAAAAAAAAGGTGAAGAGGTGGTTGATTGATGAAAATCGTATCGTGTACTATCCCAACTGCATAATCAAATATCAATACTAAGCACTGGTCTAAATACATCAATGTTACCTTTCGATCCTATAAAGTTTTTCTTTTTGAATTGCTTTAAAAATAATGAAATATTTTTTTATTTGGAGATTTCTTTTCGCACAAATACTAAAACACTCCTTAAATATTACGGTATTCTTCACTAAATATTTATCCACTACGGTGAACCTCATCATATCTTTGAAAAGGTGAGGACAACCTATGAAAATAAAAAGATTCAACCTCTTCATATATTCACGATTCAAGTTAAATGTTCCCTTTATAATGGGAGAAAGGTAGGAATAATAATTTAAGCCTCAAGTGTATCGAATATTGATCCAGCCGCCTGTGTGACTTAGTGATAGATTGGGTACATGTTGGTCTTTATTAGAGTATTGTTTTAGAAGTTATTATAATCATATCCGTTTCTACTACAATTGTTAATCATCAATTACAGTCATTAATCCTTTTAGTTGGTTTTGAGTTTGCTTCAGAATCTTTGAAGTCTGAATATCAGATCTTCACTCCCATCATATTTTAGTCACGATCAAGAACAAAAATCTGGGTCAATACAACATCTAATTCGCTATTGTGAATCAGAACTTTTAAAAAACCTTGATATGGAATTGATGCTCACTTCATCTGAATCTGACAAAAGTAGGATAGAATAGGGAAAAGGCGATACAAATTGATAGTGTTTGTGAGTAACTATGCAAAGAGACAAGATTTCTCAAGTTTTCTGTCAATGGGATATTACATGAACATTTTCCTCAATCTCTTCATCTGAACTTCAATACTAAAACATCAAAAAAATTGAAGGATATCATGATTCCATTGTTGTCTAGGCCATCGGTCGAACTAAGATATCCTCCAATTTGGCTCACGATCAAAACCAACATATCCAACGAATCACAGGTCATGAAAGAACATGAATTATCATGACAAGAGTTCCTCTTAAGAAGTGGCAAACCATAGATGGTCACCTTCAAGAACCGCAGCCACGGATATCCGATCACTTCTTTCCCGTGACATTCGACACCAAATCCCTAAAGAACTTCATAGACTTGGTAACAGGCGAAGGGTGCGACTTAAACCGCGAAATCGCCTTCAACTGACCCTCTTCTTCAACGAAGACACTCCATTTCTCACCACTCAAAACCCCATCTCTTAACACACTTGAACATAACCCCATTTCTTTCGCTGAAAATCCCTCTAACCTCCAAACCCTAGAACGCATAAACCACATCAAATGACCCAACAAAACCTCTCATTTTCTCACCAAAATGACTTTCCTCTTCATATCCCCAACAAGGGTTAAACAACACCACAGCCTTTGAATCCAAACTCTCAACAACACTTTTCATTGCACCCAACCCTCACACATTTGGCGCGAAAAACACAACCAATTCAACCCGATTCAAAAATCTGTTATCAACGGTCATAACTGACCCCAACTCACCATGCTCAAAACCACCAAGCGAAACAACTGACCCAAATGCCTCAACCCCCTTTTCCCTCAAAATTGGGTTATCCCAAATCATCAAAATCCTAACTTGAGACCCTTTTCGCCTCACCGGGAAGTCCCCTAACACCTCGAGAGCTAAACGGGTTATCGAATCAGGCGACTCGTCCACTACTGGGATCTCAACCCTATACCTTGACTCATTATTCTGTTTCTTGGACTTGAAAATTGGGTTTGGGTCATTGAGGGGTTTCTAGAGAGTGGATAAGAGGGATGTCTTGGCTTGGAGAATTGCTTCTTGCCTTGATGTGGGAGGACTTGGATATGATGAAGAAAAAGGGGAGGAGAGGAGAAAATGGTGAAAGATTTGAGCTTTAAGGGTATAATGGGGAAAATGGAGATGTGGGTGTGATTGAGATTGGTTGAAAGTTGATGGGGTCTTGGGGAGTGGAAATGGTGAAGAGGGTTTGTGGTTGAATGTGTTGACATGGAGCTTGAAGGGATTGGAAGCCACTGTTGGTGTGAGTGTGAATTAATAGAGGTTGCTGATTGCATATTCTGAAACGAGAGAGTCGGATAAGGTTAGTCGCTTGGCTTCTTTATTGGTCACTCTCCTTGGCTTGATATCTATTTACTTTACTATTATGCGACCTTATGTTAGTATCAATGTACTAACGCTGAAGGTATGAAACCGGCAATTGTTATGAGACTTTTAAAAATTTCTCTTAGTGTCGGTTATTGAAAAAATTGCTGCTGTCAATAATTTTTTTTTTAAATGTCGTCATTGGTAGTTGTTTTGTTTTGTTTTTTGTTTTTTTTTTTTTTTTGTGCCAACGGTACCATTATTTTCAATGACATCGCCAGAAAAAATTGTGGATCTCAAATAGCCACAAATCAATAAATCTTTCCCTTTGAAAATATTGTTGTTCCGAACAGTAATAACTGATATATAGTCCAGACAACCAAACCCTTATCCTGCTATATGCAGAAAGCACACTATACAACCAAGGACGCATATTCAAGAAAATTGTATAAACTAATTACTTATTGCTTAATGGCAAGTAGTGTATACAAGTCACTACCTAAAGCAGCAATTAAATGAAGTAGTGAAAAACAAAAAAAGTGCGATCTGTGACGCAATCAAATCCAGTCGGTACAAGTAAGTTAACAAACTATGAGTCAAAGAACAATAGACAATGCAAAACATTCCATTTTCGGCATCATAGTCTACACCCCAGTAAAAACATTAGACCAACACCATTATGCCACAGGCGGGCGAAGCGTGTGATCCTGGGATGTATCAACGGCTGCAGATGGCATGAACTGCCACATCGCGACTCCCGGGTACCCAACAAATGGGACCAACTTCCCTGCAGCAGGCGGAACTTGAGCGGCGAAGGTAGGTGGGAAAGCTGGTGCAGGATGCAGGAATCCTGGTTGGGTGTTCATGGTCTTCAGCTGCAGCTCCAATCTCTCTTTCTCAGCCTTGAGCCTCTGTTTCTCATCTCGAAGCTCAGTCTTCTCAGCCTTTAGAAGGAATAGATTAACATCAAACTAGAAATCACCCTCAGGAACTTCTTTTAAGATACAAAAAATAAAACTAAAAAAAATATAAAATAAAATTGCACCTCTAACCAGTACTTCCTATGTTCCATAATTTATTCAAACGGTACACACTTTGGAGTGTTCTTTGCTTATTCTTAACGATTTTAGAAAAATCTTAAATTGGATCAGGATTAAAATTCACAACTTGAGATGCATGTCGTTACAAAATAAGAATAAGATGTGTGGGACGTTAGTGTCTCACATCATTATAGTACGATGTTTGATCAACTAATCTTGTAAAATTCTATCATTAATAGTACTATAATTCACAACCCACAAATCTATCATTGGTGTCTCACAATAATTTTATAAAAAATGATATTTGATCGTACTAAATTACATCTTGAGATGCATGTTGTTGCAAAATAAGTGGGACGGAGGGAGTAACAAATAATATTCTTGCTACCTCATATATTAAACACTGACATAAGATTAGCATGGTCTACGACTTTGTCATCATAAGCAAACAAATGGCAGATTGAGTGAGCTGATCAAAACCAAAAAGCAAAAGGTTTTTTACCTTCAACTCTTTGATTTTCTCCTGCAGGCTTGAATTGGAGTCCGTCAATTCCTGTGCTTCACTTCGTAACTGTGTCACCAACTTTATGGCATCAAGTAAAATGGCAGATTTGTCCATCTTTGGAGGCCTTCCCGGTTCAAGGAATGTGGCCAACTCCATAAACCTAAGAAGCAAGTCTGTCACTCAAACGGAGTGCTAGAGATACAATGACGGCAGAACTCAAAAGAGAAAGCCATACTTGTCATTAAGTTTATCCCGACGCAACTTCTCCCTTCGAGCTTTTGAGCTAGAAGGACCACATGCTTCAGATCTTCCCCTGACACAGGATGTGAATCATGGTTTCATCAGGTAAAGGATCAAGTATAAAATTAATGATTTGCAAGAAAAGGTAAAAGGGCAATAATTGCATCACTCCAAGTTCTTCTGTTGTCTTGAGAGTTCAGAGCATCCAATCGCTCTAAAAGGAAGCAAATGAAATAGACAAAGCCAAGAATGAAATGCATAACCAATATTTTGATCATGATAGTTATTGCCTTCAAAAAGTTCCACATCCCATTACACCCATGCAACTGCTGTTTACGGCATCAAGCTTAGTTCAACTTCAATGTTTCAGAATCATTTGACTCTGAGCATGCAATGGCTGTCAGGAAAACTCAGCACTAGCTAAGGGTCCTAGGGACCTACTCAACAAGTATAATTGTGAAGAAAATGCCCCGGTACAACCATGCACCAAACAGAAAAAACATGTTTCAAGAAATTTAACCACGCTCGGTATTCAAATCCGACAAATTTGAACAGTAGAGCAAGTCCAATGCACTAGGCATTTGGGTTGTCAAATCCTTAATATAGCATTTGCCTATCCATTGTGGACTCCAATGGTGTTCATTTTCATTGCTATAATTTGACTGTTGTCATTTGCATTGCCAAATTTAGCAATGAAAATGGCTTTGCCATTTTGCCACATCATCATCATTTTGGAGGGAATGAAGAATTTACAAACAAAGAGGAGGAAAAGAATGAAGGGAAAAATAAAATGAAAAAAATTTAGCATGAAACCATTGTAGAGCTATAGGTATATTCTTAACATTTTTACACTATTCATAGCTAAATTATAACTATAAATATGCAAATATAGTTTTTCCCATTGGACTTGCTCTAAGGACAACTGAAATGACAATTTTTACCTCTTGTTTGAGACATTCTCCTTCTGGGCTATTGTATCTACACATGTCCCATCTAACTCCAATCTGAAAAGACAAGATCGTGTTACTGTCATAGGCAGTAAGAACCAAGTTCAAACACTAAAGTCAATTAAAATGAAAAATAAATAAATACATCAATAGATCTTGAAGAACTTCATAAAAAACTAGACAGCAAGAGTTAAGGCCGAGCCAAGCCAACCAGTTAATGACATTTCAGTTGTGGGAGAACATTATTACAGACTTAAAGATAAAAGATCCACTTGCCTTGGCCGACATCATTTGAATGAGCATAGCCATCATTAATTGGATATATAACCAAATTCTAGCAGTGTTGTCTTAAACGGGGGAAATAAAGGCAAATAAAGGCGAGAAGGATAGGAATATCCTTTATCACTCTCTCTATTAGTATGTATTAATCATCACCACCACCACCAGCAGAACCCAAGTATTCCCTTCGTGAACATGATCTACAAAGGACAATATTATGCAGCCTCGACCTTGTTGCGGGCAAGAACAAGATTGTTTCTAAATGCCCTCATGAACCGTGAAGATCATCATCAACGTGACACATGCATTGGCAGACTGAGATGCTTTAGAAATATAAATAGAATTTAGTTTTCAATTTCCTAAACGGACCACCAAAAAAGTACTACCTCCATCCCGTAAAAAACGCAACGTTGGCTTAGGTTAGCGATAAAATTATTTAAGCTACGAATCATCCGCGGGACGATCAAACATCGTTTTATGCAAAATTATCGTAAAACAGTAATGATAATTTAAGATATATACTTCAATCCTGAACCAATGACGTAATTTTCTTATGTCGTTAAGACGAATAACGAAGTTCCTCAAAATACGTGTTGAATAGTACAGTGATGATGTAACGTTGTATTTTTTATGGGACGAATGGAGTATAAGACACATAACATCTACAGCAAGGCAGATGACAAAAATCTGACTAGGAGAAACCACATAGATCCAGTGGTATTGATGTTTCTGTTTGCATTAATGCAACAGAACATTAACTGTGTTCCCCAAGAATTGCAGCTCATTGATATGATAAGAGTTACATAGTGCATGCAGGTTATAGGCAACAACAAACATATCACTCCATCTCTTGTACTAACCATATGTGATGAACAAAGGAAGCAAAGATTTTCAGGAGAAGATTAACAAATCTAGACAGTAGACACTGGAACTGTGCATTGAAAGCAGAGAAAAATATGAACAAACACGCATAGATCTTCGGGTTTGTCACTGACCACTTCTACAAAGCAACGGGATCATCTGATTCAAATTTTAACAAGGAGAATTTGAAAGCACCATAATTAATTAATCAGCATCTAAAATTTTTTTAAAGAACTGCAGTTTGTTTGAGTAGTAATAGACTCCCTATCTATGAATTTCAAGTCGTCCCCCTAAACTGCAGAAAAACACACCTCCACGAGCATCGCCATTTAGATCCAAAAACTATACTTAGGAATGATCACCCTCTAGCAATTTTTCCAACTACCTATATGATCCTAGAACTCGTAGCTTATCAACCCTTCTGCTTCAAATCTTCCTCCACGCCTAGATGAGACACCCTCGTCTTTTCAATATCGAGGGGATTAGTCGAGATGCACGCAAGTTAGCCCGGACACCCTCGTCATCCAAAAAAAGAACCCTTCCCCCTAGCCGTCTATCTGGTCAAGGATTGAACTCCTCTGATGACATCATTAAAAAATCGTTTTACTGTTAATGTACAGCACCCAGGTCCCCTCCCCACACCGTGCATTTAGCGAGATTAATAGGTTTGTTGATTCGCTTTGTTTTCAAACCGTTCTCAGTACGTAGAGCTTTAAGCTTACGTTAAAAAGTTAAGAGACTGTGACAAGCATCGTGTATAACACAAAAACAAAACATGAAAGTTCATGTTTCTATCAACCATGCATCTAACCACCAAAACCCAAATCCCAAATCCCCAAATCCTCTAAATCCCCAAATTCCCAATATCAACCCGAACCCAAAATCCCACCCTCAAACCCTAACCAATCGACCACCAAACTCATGAATCAAACCCACAATGACACCAAAATTACCCGACGTTTGAGGGACTGGTCAAGCCCTGCAACCCCCAATCGAACGAGGAATTGGGGTCGTGGAAATGGGCATCGCCGCCGATGCTGAAATCCTCAATGAAACCGTCGCAGTCGAAGATCGAGTGGCTGGTTTCAGATGACATCGTCGCCGGTGGGATTCCCCGGCGAGGTGATTTGGCCGGCGATGAGGAGAGAAATTAGGGATTTGATTGAGGGGGAAAAGGGAAACAAAAGGGTCGTAGCGAGTTTTTTTTTTTTTTTTTTTTTTTTAAGATAATGTGTGTTAAATTTGAATTGCATGCATCTACGCTAGAGAATATTATCTGGATTCAATTATGAGTAGGAGTCAAAACTGGACTTCATAGTTTAATGGAGTACTTCAATTATTCAGCAATGTGAATTCACGTAACCAAGGTAATGATCAATGTAGACTTACTAATCAATGTGATGCAACACTATCGAGAAATTATTTCCTTCATTTCATAATACATGTAATAGTTTTTTTATTTGAGTTCTCTCAAAACATTTATAATTTATTTTTAAAAAAAATTATCCAAATCTACTGTTTTAAAAAATTAATTCTAAAAATATACACAAAGAATCTTATTTTCAAAATATATAATTTCATCTCATTCACCTCTCTCTCCTTCCTTCTCGTCAACCTTTTCCAAAAACACACATCATCATCATCACCACCACCTCCGATCACCATTGCTTTCCTAAAATCACCAACGACAATTAACATGAGCACACACATCATCAAATTCATCACATCTTAAACCTATAAATCAAACACAGCATTCTAAAAAATCTCTAAATCAATGTGATATGATACTCCACCATCACCACCACCGGTTCTGTCGCTTGGTTTCAAGCTCGATTACTGTCTCTTTCCGTTTCGATGCTTCATCATGGATGGATCCCCAAATCAATTGGCGCTGCGGCTATGTTAGGGTGAGGGTTTAATGAATTGGGGGAAAATGAAAATTGCTAACGAAGAGGATGATGCTTTCTTATTTGTAGGATCTAATGTTTTTTTTCTTGGAGCAAACATCTCCTTTGGTAGCATTAACGAAAGGTTTTCATTTATAGTTGTATGATGTGGTGCGCAAGAGAATTTATAGTTTTCATGACATATTCTTTTACAGAGACATACGCATGATGCTCGCAAAGAATAAGAAGATAGACGAGGTGAAATGAGTTTCGACAGATTTGAAGGGAGAAGAAGTGCTATTTGATCAGCATATATTTGGAGACATTATGACGCTGTGCGTTTTTAATTAACTGACGCTTTGGTTGAGACAGAGCGCCTGAAGGAAAAGCAAAAACAGAGCGTCTATATAAAAAAACCGAGTGACGGTGGCCAGATTCCGGCCAGGTTCCGACGGCGACGGTCAGATTCCGACGACGGTTGGGTGGAGATGAAAATAGGGTTATGGATTTAAATGAGATAAAGAATTGTATATTTTTGGAATTTAAATTTCTTGTATATCTTTTTGGAATTTTTTCCAAGTTTCTATATGTTCAGATAAAAAAAATTTGAAAAAAGTTTTAATCTAAGAAAAACTAAATCAATTATGTTCAGTTATAATATGCTCACCATTTTCTCTCTTAGCTATTAAAATAAACCATATTATCATCATATAAATATATTTTTTATCAAAAAATGTATATAAATTTAACAAACACATAAATCTTTGTTCATGATCAAACAGTGATATGTAATTCGGGACGAAGTGAGCATATTTCATTAAAAAAAGGACGGCTACGAAGGATATTTCACTAACTCAATTTCTTTTTCCTTTTCCTTTTCTTTTCATTTTTAAAAAAACATGGATTTTGAAAATGCTTCCTCATCCCAACATTAAACGTGATAGTTACAGTTGTGTGTTTCTCATGACAAATTTTGACTAACATAATAGGATGATCAAACATTGTTATATGTAAAATTTGTCATGAAGCATTAGTTGTAATATAACCTATGTATTTTTATTCGATTGTGATTGCTGGACAATCAAACATTATTTAATATAAGAACGAAACTCATGGAAAAACGTACTTAATATTTATTTTTTGAAATTACATATAACGGTTTGATTCGACAAGAAGATTTATGTGTATTTTAAATTTTAATGGATTTTGATGATAAATGTATATTTTTGTAGAGGTAAAGGGGTTAAATATAATAAGTCAGAAAGAAGATGATTGGTGTACCGTAACAAAACATGATGATTTGATATTATATAATTTATCTTTTAGCAAAATAGAAAACGTTACAAGTATATTGGGACAACATAAAAGAAATATTGTATGTATTATGAGGGGAAAGGAGTATTTTATATGGGACGAAAGAAGTATTCAATAATAGGAGTTTATTTTTTGTTTTTAATTTAAATATCTTTTAACATAGCGAGGAAGTATGTGATCCAAACTAATACAGACTTATATGAAATGATGTTTTCCTAATGTATTTGATGAATACGTGGCATATCATATATACCGTAAAATGTGACAACAGAGGATCCGAAGGTCAAAATAGTTGTATTATTAAATTTTTGTCTTTTGACTATCATTTTATTTTTTCATTTAAAGTTAAAAAATTCATTAACTCAATATTTTCATTGTTGGATCCTCGTTGTCATACTTAAATTTGTTAATGGCATATCACAAATTTATTTTTATCATTTTTATTTCCCTCTTATTGTATACTTATATTGCTTCATATAAATATCGCGTATTTCTCCCTTCGTCTTACTCCCTCCGTCTCAAATTTTTTACAACAAATTGATTAGATATAATGATTTAGGTGAGGATTGAATATTGATTATTTTACTTGTTTATCCTTATGAAAGAAGGGAGTGAAAGGCGAGGGAAAAAAAGATAATGAGATGATATGATATGGTATAAAATAAGAGTAGAATCGTATTTTTGATGACATAATTTTTTCAAAAGGGAAAATGTTGCAAACATTTTGAAACTTCCCAATTAGACAAAACGTTATAAAAATTATGGGACAGAGAGAGTATAATATAGACAATCGGTTGACCTGATATACAAATTTATGTGTGTATTGATTTTTTATGAAATAAAAAGAAGAATATTTTTTTGTGAAAATATAGTTTATCATAACAATTATGAAAAAAGATAATGGGGATGTGTTTTATGATTATTGTGATATTTTTTTAAAAGAATATCTTAATAATATATATATATATCTTAAAACGATTTAAATAAATAATTATTATTTATATTATGAGACGAAAAAATATACTAAAATCGATATATATATATATTTTTTTTTTTGAAAAGGTCTAATTGGACTTTAAGTTATTGCTCCCTAAGCGTTCAGTACAATAATGGACAGGGTTAGGGTCCCAGGACCCTTTCGGATAGCACTTCGATGCATAATGTATCATTAAAGTAAGTTTAGTTATGAATTATATCTGATGTTATAATTATATTTTGATATTAAATTATAAAAATAATATATTAATTATGAGTTAAATTAATATCAAAATAAAATTGAGTTAAATTTGATTCTAAATTTGACATCAGATATTAATATAATTATAATTAAATTGATCAATTATTTATGTTTAAGTTGAAATAATTCACACAATTGAATGTAAATTGATCCTATTTTATTTTAAAATATAATCAAATATTAAAATAATAATTATATAATTGATATTAAAATCATTTGATAAAAAATTATAACACATTGGACTTACTCCTGCTAGATCGATATGTTCTTCACGTCGGATGAATGTCCAAAGAACCAGAATCTTTCCTTCATGCTTTTTTTCAAACACCTTGTTTCAACAGCTACCAACAAAAAGCAATCAATGGCTAGAAGGGTCCCAATCACTTGAATTTGAAACGCTTACATCATTTCCATGCACCAACAAGAGCCGTTTCCTCTCGGTCCAAGAAGTCCCCATTTCAAAATTCATCTCATCGACTCTGCGTCAACGCATCGTCAAACCTTGACAGCTCCCCTCCTCTTCTCTCATAGATCTCGTCAAAATATCGATATCCAAACCCTAGAAAAAAACCCACGAATTTGATTAGATTTTGGGGTGTATCCTTGAGGAAAGGAGGTTTATTGGATTGGTTTTGCAATTGGGTTCTTTGAAATTTGGGGATTTGGGGGTGTTTGATGCATTTTGTGAGAACAAAGCTAGGGCTTTTGTTTTTTCTTCAATTTTGGGTGAAAGGTTTGTTTTTTGGGGGAAATTGGATTGTGGGTCAGCTTGGGTTCTCGAGAATCGAAATGGGTTTGTGGTGATCTTGGGAGTATAGAGATTGAATTGAATTGGGTTTTCTGCATATGTTTAATTTTGGTGGTTTCTGTGAGATTGATGAGAAGATTAGGTTTTTGGTGTATTTTGAGCTGTGGGAGGATTATTAGTTTTGAGTGTTTAGGTTCAAGATTTTGTCTTGTAATCAGATGAAAAGGTGTTGTTTTGTTCTCAATGCTGATGAAAAGTAGAAATGGGTGCAATGAAGGTGGGGAGTTGCATTTTGCTTGTGCTTG
>JAOVYX010020948.1:0-16365 GCA_035668315.1 Drosera spatulata | reverse complement strand
GGGGGAAAGGCGAGGGGCTTGGGTGATAGGGAGGAGATGGAGTATGGGCCGAGTGAGGAGATGGGCCGGGTGAGGAGATGGGCCGAAGGAGGAGAATGGGCCGCGTGGGAGAACATGGGCCTGAATTGTATGCTTACACCTGTTGATTGGTTTCTCTCTGCCAAATATATTTGTTATCTATGGTCCAGAGTTATCATTGCTCTTAATGAACTCGAACATTTACCTTTTAGCATTAATTTCGCATTTAGACATAGTGATGGCCCTTGTTTTACATCACATGGACCTCTTGTTAGGATATCTCATCATTACTGGTGGAGTGAACACTAAATTCTGATAGACCTACAGGTGATCTAATGGATTTTTAGACGTAGGAGATTGAAGAATAATCAACATACTACTCACGTATATATACTAGTTGATAAGTTTTTGCATTTCAATTTTTGGCTAACTTAAGCTACGGTGTCAGTTGTGTTGTGTCCTTGTTATGTAATTGAAAATTGTTGCTGATATCTTGATAGATAATCTTCATGGTATTACTTATCTTCCTTCAAAAGCAGCTTCTGAAAGTTTCAGTCTTACCTTCAAAAGTTTTGACAGTTTAGGCATGAACAAAACTTTCATTGATCCCAAACTGGAGTTCTATTAGTTTAGACTACAACCCCCGGTGCATTTCTTTTGTTTAGAAGATTGATCTCTGCTCTTGCTTGTGGTCGACTGGTCGGTGTTATACATATTTTGGCATGAAGTTTGATATGGTTCTTTTGTGTGCATTGGGGTATCATTGATGATATCTTTTTGTAGCTCGTACTCATGGGTTCTAGATTTTGGATCTATTGATGATAGATACCGTTTTGGGTACCGTTATGCCAGTTTCTTCCTTCTGAAATTACCTCTCTTCCTTTTGGTAACCACAATTATTCGCCCTCCTTGTGGATGCCAACGATCTGATTGCATTGTTTTCTGTTTGGTTTATAAGATCTTGTCTGTTTTTCCTTTTATTTTCCTCCCGAGTATGGATCTTTATAGGCTGGATTGGTTTAGCTAACTATCTATTGATCTACTATATTTCACCATTGCAGGTAAATGATCCAGCATAGACCTTACACCCTAAAGGTCAACGTCTACAGCTTCGGTATCGTCCTCTGGGAACTGATCACGGGCATGCTTCCATTCCAGAACATGCCAGCCATACAGGCAACCTTCAAGGTCGTTAACAAAGGTGTCCGACCAATAATCCCCAGCGACTGCTTGCCGGCTCTAGCAGAGATTATGACCCGTTGCTGGGACGCAAACCCTGATGTGAGACCACCCTTCTCCGATGTGGTCAAGATGCTCAAGCATGCTGAGACTGAGATCATGATCGCTGTCGGTAAAGCTCGTTTCCGGTGTTGCATCGCCCAACCTATGACTATGGACTAATCCCGAATTTATACCAATACCCAAATGTGGCATCAGTGTGAAGAAAGAACCCGAAATGGAAAAGTTATACTGAACGAGAAGATGCACAAGCAGCCTATTAATCTTAACCGTGTAGATTTTCGCGTAAGCCAAGGAATAGAGAGTGGGAAATCTTGACAAGTGATTTAGGGACCCTGGCTGGTGGTTTTTCTCCCCTTATTTTTGTTAATGAACCTACTGTCAGTAACGTCGTCGGATTAGTGGAGAAGAGGATATACGTTTGTGTGTTTGTGTGTTGATCCCTCTCTAGCTATTGTGAAAGAACTACGACTTGACCTTGTGTATTTGTTTAAAAACAGTTTGTTGCGGTCATTATTGTTGTTCAACTCTAGTGGTCACAAATTGAAGTTGAATACTGTGTGACAAAATTCATAGCGTCTAACGATGAATGACACAAATCGTCGCACGCATAAATGAAACATTCTCACCTTGAAACTTTTCTCCAGTTACACATCCTTTCATTGTTGCGCTCTCTCTTCATATCTTCATAAAAGTTAGGTCATTTTCGTAAAAATGAAAGATTTCATTGGACAAATTCCCGATCCAAGTGAACGTTTGCTATGATTTTGTGATGGGAGCAGGATGCGATGCATTACAGCCATAATTGGGAACAAAAACAAAATAGGTTCCAAAAAATATTTAAAAAATAAAGATAATATGCACAGATAGAATATGCATGGGATAAAATTAGACTCTTATCCATCTCGTCCAACATTTTTGGTAATGTTAACCCCATTATACAACTGAAATTCATAACGTAACAATGATAACGATTACATGCAACTTATTCTAAAGCGGCTCAAAACAAGTATTATTTCCGTCCCATAATTCTTTCAAAATTTAATTATATTATATTATTTTATATATGTGAATATAAGTCTCGTTTTCATATCAAATCATGTCTGATCGTCTTATAACATGTATTAAATTGAAATTTACAATTTATATAATTATTAATATTTCATAATAAACTTATAATAAAATACATTTAAAGGCCGTTACACAAATATCACTTTATATCAAAATACATATCAAATTAAAATATTATAATAATTTTAATCGGAGAGGATAGGCTGCACTGTGGAAAGCCCCTCCAACTCCATGTTATTGTTGACGTGCGACGCACGATCACATGAATGGTCAGTGGTACTTTATTGATACTTCTAACTCACTTGGCAGTGTACTGCAGTGCAGTGCACAGCGATCGCCGCCGCATCAGTTGAATGAATCCGACGATGAGAAGCCCTTGTTCTGCCGCCGCCACCGCTCTGGTTCAGGCCAATCTTTCTCCGGCCAAGTTTCCGGTGGGCTTCGTTTGGCGGATGAGGAGGACGGAGACGGATCGAGTTTATGTTTCGAGGTCTCGTCGCACACAACAACACCCTGTCTCTTTCCAGGTACCTACTCGAATAACAATCGGTTGCTTTCTGATCAGAATTTCGATAGGTTTGGTTGGGGTCGGATACTGGGATCAGTTGTGTTTGGTTTAATCGCGGAATTGTGAATCGGGATTTGTGAACTGGGCATAGTTGTCAAGTGGCCATTGTAAGTCATGGCGAGGCAATAGCGCCTTGATGCCACGGCCACATAATGGTAATTCATATATTTATGTATACTTATACCAAAATAACAATACACACTATATATTTGTAAATATATATGATTGGCTTAATCCTTATGTATATTTTTGTAAGTAATATGAAGAAAATTTAACAAACTATGCAATTGAATTAGAAAGTTCATATTTTATAAGTTAACTGGAGCCTCCAAGAGTGAACATAAATTTATAAAATATAAAAATATGATTAAATTTTCAAAAAAGTTGTATGAATTAATGTAGGATGAGTCTCTTAGAAGTCATTCTTGATCGCGCTATAGAAACAAGTAGCACCCGGTATATCTCGTCCATAGTCATCTTATATGTGAATTTTTTTTTTTTTCATTGTGTTTCAAAACGATAAGGAATGGGTTACAAATCCAACACTTATTTCAAAAAATGTTCCCAAAAAAAAGAAAAAAATAATATGAGATAATAAAATAACAAAAGAAACAAATGATGAACATGGTGAGCAAGGCGCCCAAAGCGTCCGCCGTGGCGCAAAGCGTGCATGGCGAGGTCATGGCGTCTGCTTTGTTGTAGTCAATGAAGCCAGACAGTATAGCGTTCATTCCCGAGCGCCACGATGCCGTGGCGACACTCTGACAACTATGGAACTGGGAATCATTGATTGTGGAGGTGATTTGGAGACGTGTTTGAGTATTCAGTGTATGTGGGGATGAGTTCAGAATGTGAAATATAAACTCTTTCTCTCCTTGAATAGAAAAAATATCGACTTGGCCATCTGACGAATTGCGTAATGTAATACTTTTGTAGGTGAAGAAGTTCTTAGAGAAATGAGTTGTTTGAGTGACATGAGTCAATGTTTGAGTGACACTTATGCCTATTTGATTGTTCCTTATCGTGATTGAGGATAGAAGTCAGTGATTAGGTAACATATGAGCGATTAGGTCTTAATTCACTATGTTCAGTGTATGATAAACGACTAGATTGCTGGAATGAAACATTAGAAATGTTCTTGATTTGCCTAGGCCA
Source organism: Drosera spatulata (assembly GCA_035668315.1). NCBI lineage: Eukaryota > Viridiplantae > Streptophyta > Magnoliopsida > Caryophyllales > Droseraceae > Drosera > Drosera spatulata. The sequence goes on along the minus strand of JAOVYX010020948.1, from coordinate 12,314 downwards.
TTGTTTTGGTAAAATGAAATGTTAGCAAGGACATATAGCTAGGTTAGACGATTTCTAGAGTCTGTATTTTTATTTTTTTAACACGTAAGTTACCAAAAAAAGATAGTTTTAGCAGTGTCATTGGCCAGAACAATAGAAGGATGATACTTGAGTTTGGTTGATGAGAGAATCTTACCAAGAAGGATTTTTCCGAGCATTTTCAATGGTATATTATGATGTTGGGGTACTGGCAAAGCGTGTCCCAAAGAATCGAAGTTGGGGTGGATCATGTTAGGTGATGCTGTGGGAGTTTGGTTTGATTGCCATTCACAGCTGTCAGTAAAGGCTAGCAAGAAATTTCATAGGGCTCCTGTGCTGTATGATTGATGAAGGTTGGATTCAATCTAGGGGATTCATTTTTGTGCAAGTGCCAAACAAACACCACACACAAACACAAACACAATAATAAATGGGAGTTGTAGGATTCAAACCCATGACCAACCTACTCTAATGCCATGTTGTGAACTAACTCTATCAAAACTTTAAGCTGATGTATGAATTCTTGTTCAATCATCCTTGCTTTGGGATTTATTTTTGTCCCTGATCCCAGGAATTTTTGCTCCCATTCCTTGCTATTGGATCAGGAATTTATGGGGAGACATAATATTATGTGATCAAGTTATGAGTATACAGCGGACTGTATTGTGTAATACCGATTGGTTTTAACTTGTTGGTGTAACTTTCAACTCTTAATTTCCTTTAACACAGTACAAATTTTGCAGCCTAAAGTTGCTGTTGACAAAGCAATGGACTGGGTATCAGAAAAAATTATGTGGCCTTCTCCGGATGATGAAGTCCCGTTTTGGAAAAAGGATTATAGCCCTCATGATGTTGACACTGATTTACCAGTTACTGTCAGGAAGGATTCAGACCTTATGCACATCATCCATGTCACTGCTGAAATGGCACCGATAGCAAAGGTTGGCGGTCTTGGAGATGTTGTAACCGGGCTCGCTCGTGCTTGCATATCACGCGGTCATACTGTTGAAGTTATGCTTCCCTTCTATGAGTGTATTCCAAAGCCACAGATGACTGAACTGGCCTTGATACGCACTTATAATTCTTACCATGACGGGAAGTGGATTTCCACTAATGCCTATCGTGCTATAGTTTCTGGAATTCCTGTCATTTTAATTGAACCCTCTAACAATTTCTTCAAAGGCCAAACTATATATGGAGGTTCCTATAACGAGCTGGAGGCATATTTATTCTTCAGCCGTGCCTGCCTTGAATGGATGCAGGTCTGGTAATTGCTTTCTTGAACTCTATAGATATATTACTCATCTTCAGTCTCACTTTTGGTTGAACTCTTTTGGCTTATTGAGTGATAATTCAAATGTTGTGCTACGCCGAACTGAGGATAAAAAAATTTCATGGCTCTTTTTGTCCCTTCAGTTCATGGTTTGTTGGATCAGCTGAGCCATACAAGTGGCTCAACAACTGATTCCCTTGCATAATTGCAATTGATCATCAACCACCTTGATCTACCTGATCATACATAACTGGGAAAGAATTGGCCAGACTGACCAATTAATCACGAGAATTTGCCAAGTCGTACCCGATGTGCTTATCAATTAATTGGCCAACTCAGCCTCTCACACAATGCAAGTTTGGCTATTCTTTGTGAATCCGTCCCTAAGTTCAATCCGGTCTTCTTAGATGAGGGAGTATATTTTCTAAGATTATTTCTGCTTGTACTTCCTCACAGGTGGCCAGCGTACAACCAGATATCATTCATGTCCATGAGTGGCAGACAAGTGCATTGCCTTTACTATATTGGGATATGTACAATAAACTTTCATTAAGAGTACGTGATTCAGCTTGTCTGTGTCCTTGAAGTTGGGGATTCATATAAGCTTTCTTTTCACATGGATGCATAATAGTAGTACCCTGTTTCCTTCAGGAGCCACGAATAGTGTTGACCATCCACAACATGGAGCATTATGGCGAATGCAGGTGAAGTCTTGTTTCATTTGGACTGCTTTTTGGATAAATTGATTTCCAAAATTATCTATTATGCATCTTAAAATAGTTGAGGTTTGTCTCACTTGATTGTTTGGGCAGACAAGAACAACTCTCCAAATGTGGCCTTGATGGTGAAGTTTATGCTGTCACTGACAAGGTAAGTAGGAGATGCAGAATTTACAAGTAATGTGGTACTTGATATATAATGGCATAGGTTCTTGAACCATGATGACTGAACCATAAGTTGATACTCGTCTGACAAAATTTAAATAATTCATTTTTTATGTTATGCAGGCAGTGGATGACAGAACTATTGGCCACAACCCTGAGCGACTGAGCTTACTGAAGGGGGGTATTGTGTACAGCAATGCGGTTGTGTAAGTCCTTAAAAACTTTGAAATGCTGCCTAGAAAGTATTAGTTTTTCCGTGTTGATATTGGAATGCCACTTGGATAAATTTATTTCGATAAAACATTGACCAGTAGGAAATAAGATGTTAAATTTCAGCTTCTATCCACACTTGAAACTGAGGGGATATCATATTGGTTTCTTGAGTCAGATGAATTAGTTAACAAACATGATCATTAGAGTGACCTTCCCTTAGTGGACCTTCTTATATACTTCTCCCCCGTGTAAGATTCCTCCAGTAGCCTTTCTTTATGTACTTCCCTCGATGCAGATGTCTCTTGCGAAGCAGTGTCAGTAAAATCTCCATCCATGTACTTTCCCCTTGGCTTCTCTGTGGAGGATGACATTCTTGGCATTGAGTTACCGATTATTCCAGCTGAAATTTGTTGCTACTTACTACAACTTAAGATCGCCGTTGAAGTGTTTGATCCACGACAGGATTCCAAATGCCCTATAATAGACAGCGATAATTGTCGGAGGGAGAACAAAAGCGTCAAATTAATGAAGTAGTTATACTGACAAAATTGTCAGGTGAAAATGGCTGTAGTACTTCCCAGCTAAGAGCTGCATCGATGTGAAGAGATTGTATTGTGAAAGTTCAACCCACAAATTCGGAAAATGAGCCAGTTGTATGCATAACTTCTACCCACCAATTTTTTGATGTTTCTGTTGCATGTGCTTTAAATTTAGATATAAATAAGATCAAGAAGGTTTTCTTTTATGTTTGTTGTCTGTGTTTTCTAGTTGTCATCGTCGTCAGGTGTGTGATTGTTTTCCATTTTCAGTACAGTCTCTCCAACGTATATGAGAGAAACACTCCGCTCCGGTTGGCTTGGAAGTACTCTGATAACGCATAAAGACAAGTAAGGGTTCCATCATTTCTTGATGCTTTGAAAATTCACTTTTCTGCTTAATAAAAGATCTCCTGTGAAACAATTATTTGTCTATTGTTTGTAATTCTCTTGAACTTTTCTTATTCAATCTAGTGAATCACTATTTTCTTCTCTTTCGGTGAACTTCGAGTTAAAGCAAGAAAGTGGGCACATTAAGCCACATACTCTACTGTATGGCTGAAGCAGTAATGTGGATTAAGAGCTCCTGGAGTAGACCCGGTGTTTGCTTTTACTTAAGAAAGAAGAATAGTTTCAATTGATATTTGAAGATAGTGGTTTGAAGGGAATCTGTTGAGAGAAATAAATTTTGAAAGAAGATTATGCTTTCCCTTACACGACGCGATGATTATGAATCTGTAAAATTTCAGGACATTTATAATTGGCGAATCCAAATTCTCCAAATGAAATGTGTCAAGTCAAACCCATGATGTATAGAAATTAAGTGAAACACATACCCTAGTCTTAGAATGTCCCAGTATGCACCAAGGTTGAGACTCGTTTGCTTAGAAAGTGAGCATGCAATGGATGCACAGTAAGGCTGATTCAGAAAAGAATGCAGGAAGGGTAGTTTAGAGAGGAACACAGGAAGGCTAGTTTAGAAAAGAATGTAGTAAGACTGACAGCATTGTGGTCATAAATAAAGGGACGATAAGGCTTGGCCATTTTGGCTTCTGTAGTAAGCAATGATTTATCCTGGATTGTTTCTGTGTGAAAAGGGTTACTGAAACAAGGTTGGAGTACAGTAAGGCTGAGTTCAACATAAAGATTCAGATGTAGTCAAGGATCACGTGTTGTCTTTTTTGCACTATGTTATTGTCCTTTCATGCATAAAAAAATCGGAGGTCACGGATTTGTGAATATGGTTCTAGGGTGACATGAAAGTGATGTTTCAAAGAAAGGACGACTTCAACGATGACTAGAAACTTGGGATTGCCTATAAATACAAAGATAATGCCCAAGGTTTCACAACCTTTGAATTTCTGAATCTTCTTTGCTATGAAAGAAAGACAAATGCAGTAAGGCTTTAAGTAAATTATGTGAGAAGTTGATAGTTGAAGATCTGAGCCAGCTATTTGAAAGCAAGATTTAAATAGTATTAGTGTTGGACAAACGATTGCAAGAGGCTGTTTCGAGTCCTATTGAGGAGAAGAAAAGATCTTGTGATTGGCATGTATTGTCATTTACATACTGTAAGGTGACAGATTGATTGTGAGCCTAAAACAATCACACGTACTACTATCCTCTTTACATATCATATTGATAGTCAAGGAAGACTGGAGTAAGGGATATAACCGTGTTTTAGCTATATACTCTAATCAGTATAAAAACTCCTTGTGTCCTTATATTACTGCTTTCATTATCTTTTAACCCTATTGCTAATCAACTTCGATCAACAATAAACTAAAAGGAATCAACATTACTACAGTATGGTTCCGTATTACTGCAGTAAGCTTAAAATAACGTTGCTTTCTAACTGACTTTTGTTAGATTGACAATAAAACTTTGAAAAAGAGAGACTATTCACCCCCCTCTAGTCTCACAGCAAGCTAAGCTATATTGGGACATTCAAAATGTTATGTTATTCTTGAAGCAGCTGTTGGTTTTACACTTCTCCAGGTACCATGGTGTCTTGAATGGCGTAGATGATGCAATATGGAACCCTGCAACTGATATCTTTCTGCCTGCTCAGTTTGATGGTATGCTTCTCTTATAACTTCCAATTCTGGAATGTTTGGACAATCAACATAGATGCATGTGCTCAGTCATTCAAGGAACTTATGGACGAGTATGGTTTATCGTAATGGCGTGAAACAGAACACTAAATCTAGCCACTGAGCATGTCTTAGAAGGATGTTAGCGTCTATTTCGTCATCTTAATTTATGTGTAATAGTCAGCGTATTTAGTACTTTTGTTCATATAAGTGTGCGGCATAGCCTCTCTGAAACGACTTCGAGCATCGCTTTGATGTGTTTTCTCCAGTTTCGTATTTTTAATTGTGAAAGAACTGGATTATGATTACTGTTTTGTCTGTCTAAAATCGCTCTTATCTTATTTCTGTTATCTCTCTTGGCAGCTGAAGTAACTGAGGGGAAAAAGATATGCAAGCACTATGTCCAAAGAGGCCTTGGATTACCTGCGGAATCCCTTGCAGCTGTTACTGATAGCCATGCTTCAGGTGATAACGTGCCTTTGATTGTCTGCATAACAAGACTGGTTGCTCAAAAAGGTCTTCATCTGATCACTCATGCGATTAAGCTGGTTGAGGAACTTGTAAGTTCGGTCTTGTGATTCCCTATCACTTTCAGTTTTAATTTACGAGATTTACTATGTAGTTTATCTTGTCCATGTTTTTTTATCTTTTCTAATTAGTTTTGTCTACCATCATTGATGGTTTAACAGGTCTTATCCCTTTCCTGCTTTAAATTAAAGATGTTTGATAACACTTTAGCTGAGTGATCAAGAGTGTTGAAGATGAACACTTCTTGGTTCTTCTCCATGATTTTGATGTTCGCCTTCTGGGCCTCCCTTGTTCTCTTTCATTGAATAATTTAAGCGAGATGAAACAAATAATGTTTTTTATTAATCTTTTTTTTTAAAAAAAATATTTGTTTTTTTAATGAAGAAAAGAATATTTAATACTCCTTCCGTCCCAATATAAATGCAATATTTTGACTGTGCGCATATGTCATTGTAAACTTTGACTCACGTCGTAGAATAATCAAAATTATCGTGAAACACTAATGATAATTTAAGTCGTGTACTTCAATCTGGTGCTAAGGTTGTAATTTTGTCGCATCGTTAAAACGAAGAACGAAGCTCTTCGAAATACGTGTTGAATAGTGCAACAAGTCAAAGTGTTGCATGCATGTTGGGATAGAAGGAGTAGTTATTAATATTATTTTTTATTTTATTTTATTTTTGTTGGTCCAGAAAACTTAATGTTTGATTAAGCAGCCCAGCCATGTGCTTTGAGTTGGTTTACTTGTGGAAACTCAAGTGTTTCCTTCACTTGCAAGCCTTTTGACACTGTCCTTCTCATTTTATTCATATGCATGAATCCTGTCTCTGTGCGCTTTATTTTTGCAACTCTTATTGAACACTTTTAGTTGCCAAAACAGCCTGAGATAGATCAGATTTTGAAAGGCTATTACTTAGTCCTAGCTCATGAGATTTACAATACCTTCTTGTCTTCAATGATATAGTTAACATTTTCACTAGCTCCATGTGCCTTATTTGTTGTTTTCAGGGTGGGCAGATGGTTGTGTTGGGCAAAGCTCCAGATGCTCGAGTTGGCCGGGAGTTCAAATCTCTTGTGGATTTGGTAATGCTAATGATTTCATCTAACTTATCTATGGGCTTGCAATAAAGGGGAGGATGTAGAGAATGTGTGATCCTATGTTACAACCTCTTGATTATTCTATTCCCCAGTATGCTTTTCTCCTTGTGCTAGCCTCTTGTGTAAACAATCGGAAGAAGTTTCACTAATGCCCTTGAATCATCCTTAAAACATTGTTTTTACGACTCTCCTTCTTAAACATGCAGCTAATAATATATCTTTGTTAATCATAAAAAGCGAGCACTGTACAAGAAAACTATTCAGTATTTGCAAAGACTCTAGAATGTAAATTAGATTGGGACCCTCTGTTCTCGTGATGTTAACGTGATCTTTACTTGGGACCACTTTGTTTAGTCTTTGTTTGTAGGTTTTGTTACTATCTATCTGATTTGCAATATCATTTCAAGTGACCAAATGCACCAACTAGCTGTTTTTCGACCATTGAAAAAAAAAAATAGAGTTTACAATGCGTTCAAGAGCTGGCTAGAAGCATCAAGCTCTTACACAGGGAATCATACAAAACTGTCCCTTAGGCAGAAGCTAGCTCACTCTAGCTATACAAAAATTTACATCAGACTTTAGGATAAAACATGTACAAAAATCCTAAAAGTCCATACCCCCAAAAAAAAAAAAAAAAAAAAAAAATCCTAAAAGTCTACGTCTGGACTCCCCATAGTTCAGCATTTGCAGATCAGCTTGGTTAAGCTTGTCTTTCCTTGAAAGATGCATATCCATAGCAACCTTGGAAAGGTGCTTCTTCATGTTATGACCAGTGGGCTTGACAACACTAAATATGGCATCATTCCTGAATTTCCAAATAGTATATACCAGGCTGCGAAACATGATTCTCACAAGAATAGAGGGTCTGCTACTAGTGAACTGGGTGATGTAGTCAATCCAGGTTGAAGCTGAGAACTGGACCTGATTGTTAATCATCCACATCTGCAACAAAGGATATATCATCTCACAAGACTAAAAAAGATGGACATGCGTTTCCATCTCCTTTTTGCAAAATATACAAGCAGAGTATTCCATCAAGCCCATGCCCATCAAACAATCCATGGTATATAGCCTCCCATGAACAGCTAAACAAAGGGTAAAGGAATGTCTAGGAATATGATCCTTGAACCACACAATAGAGTACCAAGGTACCCTTGGTTTTCTAGGCCTCAAGATCTTCCATATTGCAGTAGAGAACTGGACCTGATTGTTGCGCTGACTAGCTGTTATGTGCCATGTAGCACAACAAAGGTTCCAGAATCAGGATATTGTTGATGTACAGGTAAAATTTATTTCTATTTCAGAGATAAAAAGTTCCTTTAACTTTTCCATTGCTGAACTGTGTTTCTGTCCTTAATCCTCATGTCTGTCATGATGATCCCCATGGATCATGATCATCGACTCATGAATAGACAGCTTTGTTGACAAATCCATACTGTTATATTTTTATTTTTTATTTTTTTTGTATTTTGTTTATGATCCCATGCAGTGAAGAATTGTCCCACTTGCTTTATGCTGCTGCTGACATGGTGTTGGTTCCTTCAATATATGAGCCATGTGGTCTTGCTCAGATGATTGGAATGCGGTACGGTGCGGTATGTGATTTATTCGGGTCTATCATTGTCGACTAAGTCTAGATAATGTTTAGATTACATTCATGCACATTAATCTACCAGGCTTGTGTACCTCATTTCTACTGTATTGTAATTGCAACAACTCTACTTCGGAAATTAAAAAGCAGAGTTTGATGACAATGCTATCATAGTCGTCAAGGCGTCGCCTAGGCGTCTAGGTGCTCAAAATCTTGTTCGTCTTGCTCTCGTCTTGACTTTTAGAGCAAGGCAGGTGTCTTTATGTTGTCTTGGACGCCTAGGCGTCGCCTTGGGCGCTTAGGTAATGCCTTGGACATCTTAGGGCTCCTTGAAAGCAAGGGATTACGGTTTTTGTTTTTTTTGTTCTTTTTAAAGCTTTGTTAAGATAAAAATATTAAAAACAGAGAGGTAAGCAACGTGAACTTTACAGTTGTAAATTTTAAACACAAGATATAATTTTGTTTGAAAAAATATCATAAGTCTTTTTTTATAATTCTATATAATTTCAAAACATATTCGACGATTGTATTAATATATTTGATTAGATGTTTTCTTTTTAAAATGTCATAAGTCTTATCTTATTTACATAGATAGTATTTGCTTTTAAAATCACATAACAGTAGTATTATATTGTATATAAAATATTTCAACATATATAAGCTATAATTTATATGTAATTGATGTATAAATTTGCATAGTTGATTTGTATGGTCGCCTTATGGATGACTAGGCGGGCGCCTAGTCGCCTAGGCGTTTCTTGACTCCTTGACTCGCCTTATCGTTTTAACGCCTTAATAACTATGAATGCCATGCTCTAAGTTCCTCCTCTCCATCTTGTAGTTGTGTATGCAAACTATTGCTCGAGCATCAAATGTTTTCCAGTTACAGAATATCAAATTTATTTGAGGTGGTGTTGTATTATTTTCCAGATTCCCGTAGTTAGGAAGACAGGTGGTCTTGCTGATACAGTTTTTGACATTGATGATCCAACAAACCCCGAAGCCGCCAACGGGTAAGTTCTTTAGTTAAAGTCACTGATGATTTTCCGTTCCTCCACATGGGTAATTGAATATCTTGGTTATTGAAGAAGCTACTGAGAGTAGTCTATTTCTATTGTTTCAACTTGCCAGCCTCCTGAATGGTGATGTATGATAATAATACCCAGGCTAGAGGTTCTTTTCTGATTATTAACAGATTTATGAGAAATGTAAAATTGGATCTTATTCTGATGTCCATTTCCCTGAAAAGATAAGTGGATTTAGAGCTGGAACTGCTTTATGCAACAATATGCATTCTTGCGAATAAATACAGATATGCTTTGATAACAAACCTATCCTTGTGATGACCGGGAAAAGAAATCTTCCGATTTCTTCCCGTTCACCCTTCCAAGTATCATTACTCTTCCAGAATTCCTTTATTCGAGTTTCCTAGAGCTTGAAACCGGAGGACCTACAAGGGCTTGGCCAAGCTCATTCCTGGCAAAGTCCAGGAAAGAGGCATTCCTCTGGTGAGGATGCTCTTACACTACCAGAATATCTACTTAAGGCACAAGGAGGGGAGAATCTATTACTGTTGTCAGAAAAGTATGTTAAAGTTAGACGGTTGTTGAAGCTTTAGGCGAGCGGAGCGAGAGATTGAGAGGAAAGGAGACCATACATACTGCATTTTGGGTTCTCAGAATTATGTCAAGTTGTCGTTTAATGGGAACTCTCTCGACAAGAACCGCACCAAGGCCGAACTGTGCAGCAATGATATTAAGTCATGTTGTCCTTATGTTTGATGGTGCCCGTTTACTCCTTGGGATTTCTGGTCGCGTGTGCAGTTCAATTTGTTCACTAAGTGGAACTTGGGCTGGCACTCTAGTTTTTTTGGATATGCATTTAATCATGCTGCATTGAAATACGTAGTTTTCTGTTGAGTATCTGATGACCTGCACTTTCCACTGTTGTGTTGTAGGTTTGTGTTCGAAGGGATTGATGAAGGATCTCTCAAATGGGCTCTAGGTCGTGCTTTCACTCACTACAAGGAGAGTAAGTTTAAATCTGAAAAGCCGCCCTTTAAATGCAGTGGTCATTCCTCGTTTCAGAATCACATAATGTTTGTTCTCTTAGTTTGTAATTTTCTTCTATTTTTTCCTTCAATTTTGCGCAGAACCAGATGAATGGAAAAGGCTGGTGAAGAAGGTGATGAAAATAGACAATAGCTGGAACAACACAGCTGGGAAGTACATCAGTCTCTACAGCTCGGCTAGAGCTCGATGACGAAAGAAGTCAACGATTGGCAATTTACGATGCTTGTTGGGGTTTTCTTCTGTTTTACATTTTCGCCTTTAAGCAGGCCTTTAACTCATTAGAGTGCTTTCCTACTTTCTGCTCCAGTGCTCCGACTTTCGATTTTGTAGACTGTATCCGACAACTTGCTTGCGCTCGCAGGTTTTCCAAACACCTTCATACTGTGGAAAGATCTTGTCGTGTATGTGAATAATCTCATTATGACTTGCATAGCCTTATTGACGATTCCGAATATACTTTTCATGCAGCCAGTAGCTTCAATTCGTTGAACTCAATATGTCGGTGATATTTAGGATCGTTTTACGTCTAAATGGTGTCTATGGAACAGATGTTACCATGAATTGTGTACTTCATGTTCAATTGCAAATATGCAATCACTGATTTCCTGCTGAAATTGACTCTGAGAGGAGCGGGGAGTCCCTGCCGGGGAGCAGGGTCATTATTCGAGATGATTGCTCCTGACCATCTGAAGAACTCAGTATCAGCACTAAAATGATCACCTCATTCACTTTAGGAAGCACACAGCTCAAAAACTAGTAGTAGTAGTATTCAATCTTGCAGCTGTAGACCCCAAATTATCCTAGACTACCCTTCAAAAACAATGATCAAGCGATTGATCATGACCTATGCATCTCCAAAACGAATTTCAGGCAAAATCACAATAGTGTTGATGTATTGTCTTTAACCTGAGAACACGATCACCAACTCCCTTCAGATAAAACACAGCAAGTCCTTCCACTCGCAAAATAAGCAGTAGGGGAAAGAAAACTGAAGCCTGCAAACCTCCGGCGATGCTTGGAAAAAAGCCTTGATCATGACATGACACGAACACAGATATAACTAAACTTGCAAAGAAGATATCCACATATCCAGTTCAAAGCTTGCCAACTCCGGCAATGAGCACAACAGATCTACCCTGAAATCAATCTCACACAATGTGTCATAAGTTGTCTACCAGAGACACTGGAAGGCCAATCTCTGCATTACCAGCATACCAGCATACCAGCATGCCAGCACAGCCAGACACATCCACATCCACATCCACCATTATTTTTTCAAGAGCCTGGCACAATAGCTCGAAAATAGAACTCAATCGAAAAAAACGACGCCATCGTCACCAACATCTTCAATAAAAAAAAAAAAAAAACGCCATAGTCATCAACATCGCATTTGCCACTGCCGCCGTCTAAGTAGTCATCACCTACTTCATCATGGCTTACAATGTTGCCTACTTCCACTAGAAGGAACAACATGTCTATTTGCTCATGCTGTCTCGGCGGTTACCTCCTCACCTTTGCCAAAGATTTGTGTTGCTTGACATGGAAAGACGTCTGCAAGAACCGCAAGGAACCAGTATACCCCTTGGGCAAATACTTCTTACGCATGCACATGAACTGTCTCTCAAGAGAGGTTGGCACCATTCCAAGAAAAAATGAAGAAGCTTCCCGGGGGACATACAGGAATGCAGCCACTAATCAACGCATCAAGAGATGGAGAAGTGCATAGAACAAAAGAGGATCAGCAACAGGCCATATACCCCAGACAAATCATTACATGAGTGCAGGAAATAGAATGAACTTGCACCAATTGCCGGATGTTGCAACAAAAAATTGATCCTTGGTATCTGTTGCGCAGAAGTACACAGCACATACTATGGTTGAAAACATACTCCCCTTGCGCATTCTGAATTTCTTAAGCATCAGAGAGGTGCAAAATGATAACAGTAGAGTGAAGTCAGTTTAAGCAACATGTTCATTGATAAGGAGCTGCATAAAATCATATAATAGA
>JAOVYX010020947.1:0-16366 GCA_035668315.1 Drosera spatulata | reverse complement strand
CCTCATCAGCCGTAAGAATATGCTCGGCATCGTCCTTAACACACTTTACCTGACCTAAATCCTTAGTTTTTCTGTCTCTTGATCTACTTAACTTAAAAACTTCTTTTTCCCCTTCTTTTGTGTTCAGTCTTTTATATAATTTCTCATACGATTTATTCTTCGTATCGGTCACAGCATATTTCGCTTCTTTTTTGATGCGTCTATACTTTTCTAAATTTTCATCACTATGACATTTAAATTTTCATCTCTAAATTAATTTGGGCCGAAGGGAGTATATTTTATACTCCCTTCGACTTATGAAAAGTGTTAATACTTTAACTTTTGACACTATTCTGCACGTATTTTGACGAGCTTCATTTTATCATTAGACGACATAAAAATGAATTTTTTTAGTCCATATTATACTACACAACAAAAAAAATTATATAAATTTATCTTATGCTACTTTATTTTTTTGAATGCGGATGATTAAATTTCATTATAAATTACTCATTTTATCCTGTCAAGGATGCCGAGAGATGGAAGTGATTAGAAAGGTTTTGTTGGCAGACCAAAGTACAGGTGAGTTAGCTTTGAAGTATCCAACTGTCGAACAAAGAGCTTGATAAAATAAAAGCAGCTTTTAAAAATTATAAGTGAATGGAATCCAACAAACGGAGGGTGCTTGTATTTTGACTGTAGTTCAACAAACACTCAACTGGCTCAACCGGCAAGGCATTGGCAAATCTTCAAATGAAAGATCTTTTTCATCATCTAATTACGGATGAGAGAAATTGGGATTTAACGAGGTTGTGCAGATTAGAAGTGACGGGTCGAATGGATGGATCGCATAGCCAATCATATAGATTTTGTTACGAGTGAGTGGGGTGATATGCAGTTAGTTTAGGGCTGAGTAGATTTAAAATGATTTTTGGGGTATTTGAGATAGTGCTGCACTGAAAGCAAGGACCTATATGATAGTGGGTTTTTGATGTGAGGAAAAGATTTTTGGCCCCTTGTTTGAAGAAAGTATAGATTAAATGCTTTTAATACAAGTAGTTTGTATTAAGTATGACTGGATTAGATTTATGTTGTTACTGTGGAATCCTGTAACAGATAAGAGTATTGGCTGAGAAGTCACTGAAGATTGACCTTTCATGAATCCAAATGGATGTTTGTGTGTTCAATTGGAGAGAATCATGGAAAGAATGGGGAATCAAGCACGGTCTGCAATTGATTAGAAGTAATGTTTGCTCGTACGGAAGTAATGTACACGATTCCAGAACGAAGGAGTTTCTGATATATAAGTACAAGCTACCAAAGGAGTTTGTCACACTATATTTCATAAAGTTAGTTGAAAATTTCTAGTGATTATATCTAGCAGGCAGGGGAAATGAAGAAATGCTGCAGGAGTGTAGTGCTGTGAAAGAATTAGACATTCATGTAGAGAAGTCGAAGATATGACTGTGAGACTGGTTTAGTTAAGATGTAGAGGTTTGCATTTATTCAAATGAAAAGAAACCTTATTTTTCTTGTGAGAAATGGAAAGGTTGGCAGGGCTCCATACAAAGAATTTGGGGAGATTCTTTATGATAACTTGGCCATTTATGACAAGGACGAGCAGCAGCCACCTTTTACAAGTTAGGATGATGTCTCGGAGATATGTTGGAAGCTTTAGAGAATACGGAGTAACAGAAGTTATGGAAAAGGAATAATGATGTTGTGTATAAAAGTTGTTTCTAAGTTCTCCTAAGGTAATAGAGCCGATGGCATTGAAACTCCATTTAACACGAGTTTCTCCTGTTGGTATCAAATTGGTCAAGGCTGCTCTGTATTATGCTAACACATTAGATCACTAGAAAGTGCAATATTTTAAGTTTTGTATTGGTTTTTAAATCTGTATATTTTTCTGAGAAGTTGTGGATGCTTTCTATTTTGTATAACAAGCTAGAAGAGGCAGCGGATTAGACCATAGCGTTAAATCTGTGCTGAACTTTTAATAGATGATGTTTTCCTAGCAGTAAAATATCATTTCATGAGAGTACAAGCATAGAGTGTTTCGACAGCTGCTTTTTTTTTTATTACTTTGGTTATTTAAATAGCAATAATATATCATTTTACTTTGATTACTATGTCAAAATTTTCAATATAGAGATGAAAGTGTAAGTCTCCATAGTCCACTTACAGTTTAGAATCCTTGTTTTTGTACATACTTCCACAAGTGTACGTGCATAGAGTGTTGCAAAATCCTTTTTCCTTATACCATCACCCTCGAAAGGCACTACGGTCCCTTCTTTTTGATAAATAGTTGTGTACACATCTTTGGTACATTGATGTCAATGTTCAATGCCTTTTCACTAACCTTAATGCCTGAATCTTTAGGTATCCTGTGTTGGTGGTTTTGGATCTAATGCATACATGTATAAAATCAATGGTACTGCAAACATCAATGCAATCAAAGCTGCTGTAGACCATGGTATGCTCTATTTATTGTACTAATCATAAAAATGAGCAGAATCAGCACTAATTCTGATTGATTTTGTTTCTTGTTTCTTTATTTCAGGGGTCAAAAGATTTGTGTACATATCTGCTGCTGACTTTGGCTTGGTGAATTATGCACTACAGGGATATTATGATGGCAAGGTAGTTTGCCTGACTATCTCTTACCTCTGCATATGATTTGTGCCAGTCTCAATTGATCTTATCTGAAACTTTCAAGATTTCATATAAATCAATAAAAATATTCCAGAGTGTGCTTGTGTTAAAGAGGAGGTTCAGGTTATTCTGCTGCATAACCTTGAGCTTCCGCTTGTACTCTGAATCACTTGACGCCTGTAGAATGAGTAGCCTGTTAGGCAAGAAATGAGGTTGACACCAAGAATGAGGTTGAACAACTTCTGTTTATAAGATTGTTTTATCGGGTATTGTTTTTTTTTTAATTTTGAATGCTTTTCATCTGTGAAATATCATGACCTAAAACACAGCACTCTACTGGTCGAGGATCGCACCTCCTTGGGATAATACACCGAGGAGGCCGATCCGAGACTATAGATGTAACCTTTTTTACATCCGGCTGCATCGAGGTGCGTTTGGGTGGTGAAGGTGCGCTCCTGCTCGGGAATGAGCTGAGTCCCCGACTCCTGTGTAGTAAAAAACTCATCCGCCGTCACAGCGTGACGAGCTCTGTACCCCGTCTATATATTATATAACAAAAAAAGGAAAGAAATTAACTACAAAAACTATTTATTAAAAATAAAAAAAATTAATCATAAATGAAATGTAAAAAGTTTAACTTACCGTTGCTCTCTTAGCCCTGCCATCACTGAACTTCATCTCCTCACCCAATGTCGGCACAACGTCTTTCTTCTTGTGTATGCTCAAACTCCTCTGCCTCATCAAACATCCTCATCAACGTCTCACCATAGATTAGGGATTTTATTTTTATCAAAGATATTAGACAACAAAAAAATTAGACAAAACTTTAAAAAATCTGTTCTTTTTTTTCTTTCAAAAGAAATAACTTAACCAGCTTCTTGGTCACATGGATCGAAGATACACTTCATTGTGTGTGTTTTGTCTTCCCTTTGCTCCTGTTTTCCTTCGCTTGTTTTGATCGATCCTTGAACGTCTTTGAGTTTCACTTGATGTTCAATGCCCAAGCGAACCCTCGTCAACCCAAGGAAGGACGCCCCTTTATGCACGGTCTGACGGGCCTTGTACAGGATATCTTTCGCCCTCTTCTTCGTCGTCGCCTCCCACTATATCCTGACACGTTCCATCAGCTCGAGCCTCCACCAATAAAACTCCTACACATATTTTTTTTTTAAAAAAGTAGATATATGCAATATTCAATATACAATACAAAACACGAAATAAAATGAATTTTTTAAAAATTGAAAGAGATGTTTGTACTGACTCTGAAAATCCCCTACATCCGATCCCTAGCCCATAGAGGCACCTCCCTCCAACATGTCCAATCTCCCTGAGAGCAGCTCTCAAAGGAAACGGAGCAGTTGGATATGACACTATGATGATCAAACCTGAAACACATAACAAAAACAAAGCTGGAAAGAAATCATTGCATAAAA
This sequence comes from Drosera spatulata, assembly GCA_035668315.1. Taxonomy (NCBI): domain Eukaryota; kingdom Viridiplantae; phylum Streptophyta; class Magnoliopsida; order Caryophyllales; family Droseraceae; genus Drosera; species Drosera spatulata. The sequence goes on along the minus strand of JAOVYX010020947.1, from coordinate 12,299 downwards.
AGATAATATGAAAGGACAATATATATTAAAAAAACTAAAATTCAGCAAAATTTTAAAGGTTTAGAATAATTTGAAACTAAACTTAACATAGGCCATCGGGATCTTCTTGAAAAGCTACATTTTCGTGATGGGCATCTATCATCCCTCGGGCTTTCATTCGAAACACAGTCCACAATTGATCTCTTGATGTGAGGCTTGGGTATGGAGCGTAACACACTTGCAAAGCTTGATTTGCTAAGATGAATGGATCATATCCCCTTCAATACCTCTTTGTTTTATCAATCTCAGCCGACTGATATCTCTCATGCACGTTCACTCCCCTATTGGGGTCAAACCAATCGCATTTGAAGAGCATTGCTCGATATGATCTTTCATCTCCAAGATATTGCAGCTCCATTATCTCCTGAACGATGCCATAGTAATCATTCTCACCATCTCCTTTAACACAAACGCCACAATTCTGAGTTGCTTTACTTGATCTATGTTCGAAAGTGTCAAACAAATATCCATTGATACAATATTGAGGATACTTAAACACTTGTGTGGCTGGTCGTGCATGAAGGATACAGATCATCTCATTGGGAAGATCGTGTTATAAAACCTGCATTCAACACGAAAATATGTGTAACACTTGATGTGAAAACAATCGTCCTTCCCATCAATAGTCACAAAAGTAATTCACTCTCACATAATTCTGAAGCCAAATAGGCCATGAATCTCCATGTCTTGTCCATATCTCCTGAATTGATCTGAAACGCCCCCTTCTCATCATGTCTTGCTCAAATAGCCTAAAGTCATATTGGAATAAACCTTGTATTATTTCTCAAATACACGATCACGTATCTCATCTCCATAATAAATGGGGATTGAATCATCATATTCGCTCCTATTCTTCGAAAAGCCACTCCTATTAGCCCGGAAAGGATGATCGTTTGGTAAAAACCTACGATGACAGTTAAACCATGACTGCTTTTTTCCATGTTTCAAAGTGAAGGCCTTGGTATGTTCCATACAATAAAGGCATGCTAATCTTCTAGCTGTGCTCCATCTCGACAACATTGCATAAGTTGGGAAATCACTGACAGTCCACACCAACGCAACCCTCATCTGAAATATATGTCCCCGATGAACATCATATGTCTCCTCTTCAAAACTCTACAAATACGTCAATTCACCAATCAAAGGCTGCAAGTATACATTTAGATTTTCTTTTGGACTTTTAGGCCCGGGAATGATCATGGAGAGCATCATGAACTCAATTTTCAGGCACAAGCCAAGAAGAAGATTATATGGCATCAATATCACAGGCCAACACGAGTACCCGGATCCGGAATTATCAAAAGGAGTAAATCCATCCGTGCATAATCCCAAGCGAACATTTATTAGTTCTGCAGAGAACCAAGGGAACTCCTTATCTAGATGCTTCCAAGCCTCACTGTCTGATGGATGCGATATCTGATCTTCAACGCTGTACTTGGTGGAGTGCCAAAACATCACCTCGACACTGTTCTTAGTTGCATACAACAGCTGCAGCCTCGGAGTTATCGGAAAATATCTCAATACTTTCAAAGCAACTCGTTTTTTGCCTGTTTATTTCTCCTTGTATCGAGATGCCCCACAAACGGAACATTGACTCCAAGCCCAAATCCCACTTCCAAAACAACATACAGCCATAGGGGCACACATCTATCTTTTGAACAGGATGCCGAATGCCCCTCATCAGCCTATTCGTCATCATGTTATCTTCCGGACAGATATCCTCCAACAGAGCAGCATTGGCATCTGTCGTTCTGTGAGGTATGTTGTACTCACATTTGATGTTCAACAACCTAGACGCGACCTCCAACTGAGATAGTTTGCAACTAGGATACAACGGCTCCCGTGCTGCATTTAACATGTCAAAAAACTCCCTGAAAACAGACGGCGGATAGTCCTCGTCATCATTCCTATTCCCTACCATGCTCTCGAAGTTAGCAGCACCAAAACCATCCACCGTCATGTTCTCATGGGGATTAATCCCGGATATTCTCGATGACTCAACCACTTCAACCTCACCGTGAAAATTCCACCTCCAATATTCAAACAAAAAGTCGGGCGTGTACAAATGCGTCCTCATGACATCAGCCAACTGATAGTCTCTATTCAAACATGGACACTTCAAGTATCCAGAATAGTTGAAGGCTTGATGTTGAATAGCAAAGTGTATAAATTTGTTGACATTCCGAGCATATTGCTCACTAAAAAATCCGTCGACTAGCCGTTCATACATCCTACATCTATCATACATCAATGATAAATCCGAATCCATCACTCTGTCCACAAACAAGTTCAACATTTAACTATCAAAATTCTAACCTTTTGTCAGATAATTTTGATTTCATATATCCAAAATTCACGAATTAATCCGGGCTCTAATTTTTTATTCCACAAATTTTTTAACTTCTCTAGTTTTGATTCTTCCCACTATTTTTCATAACTTTACTAATTTTTTTCCCACAAATTTATCGCACTAATTTAATCCAAAATTCACAAAAATCACTATTAATTTTGATTTCATACATCCATAGTTTTAACTTTACTATTTTTTATATTAACTTTATTATTTTTTAACTAACAAATGACGATATTTTTTTCATAATTAATCCGGGCTCTAATTTTTTTATCCCACTAATTTTTCGAATCCTAAACCAATTCATAAATTAATGCAATCCAAATCATCATCTAAACAATCGTCCCAAACCATCAATACTCCATCAACCATATCATCCTCAAACAATAACCTAACTCATTCAAACCATTTATAAACGGTACAACCAATCATCGCCTAAACCAATCATCACCCACACCAACCAAATTCATCACACCAACCATAACCAACACAAATTCATCAACAAACACAACAATCAAAGCAAATCGTAGATTAATTCAATCAAATTTAAATCAATTCAGAGATTAGGTTTAAAAAATTATACACTTACGGATCTATGCGTGTGCTTGCGCAATGGTTGCAGGATGGAACCCTTCTCCCACGCCGGACTTTGCCGGAGTTCGTCAAAGCTCCTCTCGTCGGATTCTTGGCCGGTGGGGATGTGCAACGATGGTGGGATATGGGGCGGTCGTTGATAGTGTGCGGTGGTGGGATGTGCGGCGAGGGAGGTGAGGGTGGTAGGGAGGCCGGAGGAAGTGGTGGTTGTCGATGGTGGCTGTGGGAAGTGGGTCGTCGGTGGTGGTTTTAGGGGAAATGGGAAGCGGGGAGGAGAAGTGAACGAGGGCAGGTCTCGTTCTGTTTAGACAATACAACTTAGCGATCGAATCGGCCGCTAACTATTATTTACGACCTTTCGATCGTTATTTTTGCGATCGATTTTAAATTCGATCGTTAAAAATTTTTGTGACCGTTTCAGTCGTTAATTTTACGACCGAGATTTTAAAACGGTCGCAAAAAGACTTTTTTTTAATGATCTCTAGTACTCCCATTGCCTTTACTGTAGTAATGGAGTATATGTGAGAAGTGTAAGCTTCTAGATTATAGTTTGGTGTAGATTGATAGAAAATTCCAGATGTTTTCCTTAATTATGTTTTACTTTCTACCTGAATTTCAGAGGGCTACGGAGACAGAGTTATTGACCAAATTTCCTTACGGCGGTAAGCTTGTTGATTTTACTGATAACTTCATATCCAATCGTCACTTTGTAATTAGTTTGGGGCTGCATGCGTTCTCCGAAAGATTCAGGAACTGAATCAAGTGATCCATTCCAACAAAAAGATCATTTGCTTTTCTTAGTATTTCATTGAATGGTTATTGCTGCATCTTTTACAGTCATCATCAAAGTGTGTGGTCTCCTTGATGTTGTTCACACGAACTAGTGCAGTTTTGGTCCTGGTGTTGATGTTATTGATATCAGAGGAATGCTCTGTCTTTTCTTAAGTGATGATTGATCATCGAAGTTTGCCTTTCTGGTTTGGATGACCTTGATTCTGGTTTTAGGGGTCTGTAAAATTCCAGATAAGCGGAACTGGTTTGTTAAGGTGCTGAATTTTCTAGTCTAAGCATTGCCTAGTTCCCTGAGGATGGATAAACGTGTTTGGTACAAGTCTTTTTTGTTCATGTTCCATTCTTATTTCTCTCCTGTTGCTGTAGCACCTTTTATCCTTGTAGCAATGTCTGTTCACAATTATATGCCTGGGTTGCTTGTAAACTTGAGTAGCCTATGACAAATCCTCTGGGAATAAGAGCAAGCAACAACTAGAAATGACAGCTGGCAAGAAAAGGCTATGAGTGCTGCAGGAGAATAGTTGTCTACCATGTATGCATCCGACCTACACTTACTTTGTATTTTGTTAATTATTAGTGAATATGCTACAATTTAGTTCTTGCATCGAGTTGTTTTATATCATCACTGCCTGTGTTCAGCTTGCTCTCTTCGATTAGTGTAAATGTATATTCGTGCTTGTGTGATCTTTTAAGGTTGTATTAGCCTATTAGGTGACTATTCGTGCGGAAGCTGACTAATCCTGGACATATTACGATGCAGGTGTAATATTGAGGCCTGGTTTTATCTACGGGACACGGCAAGCGGGGAGCATCAAGCTACCTCTTGGTGTTATTGGTTCACCATTGGAGAAAGTATGAGCCATCTCTTCTACCTTAGCTCCTAGAAATTTGTGCAAAAAAAACCCATACCAAATAACAAAAAAATAGGACGAGTATTGAGGCTAATGACACCACGACCACCCCCACCCCACAAAACAAAACCAATAAATTTGAAAATGAATAAAGTAAAATTTATCCGGCGCAAGGGATTGTGTTTCAGCATGATCTCCCAGATATGATCCGGAACGGATTGTGAAAAGGATTCATAGTATATCTTTCATTCCAATATCCACATGTTTCAATTATGCTTATCCACAAGGTACAAGTCAATAGGTCATTTACTACTTACCTGTTACATATCCTACGATCTCCACCACTTGGCATATCTTCTCTCTTAGAAATGGTTAGAGATGTTCTCTCTTGCAAAAGTTTGTATGTCGTGCTTTACTCTTCTAAGCTGTGGTTTCTTATAAGTTTGAGCTTGTCTTATTTGCTATAGCTTTACGGTTTGCACAACTTAAGATGCCGTGCTTACTCTTGTAACTATCTGTTAGACCCTCGACAGCCTCTGATCAGTACAAAAAAAAAAAAAAAAAAAAGGGTGAATTTGCGACTATAATTAAATTTTAGTCGTAAATTTTGCGACCACATCGGTTTAGTCGTAATATGTATGACTATAAGAGTTTAGTCGTCAATTTTGCGGCTAAAATCAATGTTAGTAGCTAAATTAACAATTCAAAAGAAATTTAGTCGTAAAATTAACGATTAAAAAAATTTAGTCGTAAATTCGACTAAAATATTTTTATTAGCTATTTTTACGACCAAATAATATTTAGTAGCCAAATTAGCTACTAAAAAATAATTTTAGTCGCAAATTTTGCGACCACGATCAATAAATTTTTTTATAACAAATATAGGGACTAAATTATGACTTTAGTCACAATATTGACGACTATTTTGGTGTATTAGTCGCAAATGTAGTGATTTTTTTTATTGATTAGTCGTCAAATTAAAAAGTTCATTTAATATGTTTTTAACAAATCAGGAGTTTCATTTAACTGCTTCTCTCATTGCAGGCTCTTGTCTCTTGATTTGATGTGTTCCTCTTCTTGGCGCTGAGCATTCTTCTTGTTGACTTTCACTAGTTGACACATCTATTTATGTGTTTGCATAACCCTACAAACTTTCATGTATTTTTCCATTTTCCATTTTCCATTTTCCATTTTCATTTAGCTTGAAAGAGTTCTCTCTTCCATGTAGTGGAAGCATAAAAACACTTGAATCCATGCCATTAGGTCTCATTCACTCAACATTTTCTAAAACTTTTGTCAGAGAGCATCCGAGGCCATGATAAGACACAGAGTACTTTTAAATTTATGCGGTTAACCTTGTATAACACCATGCTTGAACTACTCACCTCAATTTCTTAGTTCTTTCTATAGCCTTTCAATGTAGCTCAATTTTTCCCCACATTGTTACACAAATCAATTTTTTCCTTTTTTTTCGTGATGGGCTGTTTAATTGTAGCTTCTGAACGAAATGTGCAACGACAGGTTGTTGTGGTTGGCTCATTTTTCGGAGAAATTGTTATCTTACAGAATATTATTTTCTGATGTTCGTTTCCCTTTCAAAATGTTTGCAGGTTTTCCAACTAATCAAACCAGCGACTCAGATACCTTTGCTAGGACCGCTGTTCACTTCTCCCGTCAATGTTACTGCGGTTGCAACTGTTGCCGTGAGAGCAGCAACTGATCCTGTATTCCCACCTGGGATTGTCGACGTGAATGGAATCTTGCGACATAGTAAACAGAGGTCGATTTAAGTTTGTAGAACTTATCATGCCATCCCATGGAGAAGATTCGAAGCAAAGAAGATATGCCTTTTTTTTTTTGGTTATACACGGAAAAATTAGTTTTCTTACTAGTCATGAATTTCGTGCCAATAAATGTCTATCATGGCACTGATAATTTGAGAGTGACCAGATGGTGGTTGTTTTCAGTTATGTCGGCGGCTTCCTTGAGTTTCTAGTGACTGTTCATGGGCACCTTTTAAGGAAATTGATGGGAGGTAGGACACAGAGCAATCCGGAATAAGTCGTCTATCATTTTTGTTAATCTGTTAGGAAGCAAATAAAGTAGAGTAGAAAATAGTAAAAAGATACAAAAACACGATTTTTACGTGGAAAACCCCTTGATGTGAGGAGTAAAAGAATCACGAGTTCGAGGCTATTTCAAAACTCCACTATCAACGAAATAATGGGTACACAAAGTCCTCTCTAGATAACACTAAAGGCAATAACGATTGCAAACGATCTCAGTCAACACAAAGCAATAGTACTTGGATAAAAAAAACCTATCTAGAATACTAGAGGTTTGTTCGGGATGTAATAACTCGACAAACATAACTTCAAAAGATGCACCGTTAATTTCTAATCAAAGATTGATGAGTTAGGAATACGCTCATCAAATTTCACGATATTCCGACACTGGATCGACCTCCAAATAGCCTCAGCAAGTTGACTGCGCTGTGCAGAATTTTGCACCTTAATATGATAAACGCCCAATGTTTATTGGCTAGATCAATCCCCTATTCTTGCTATGAATTTGTTGTCAGAAACTCTCTTGGCTTAGATGAGATCAACAATCAAGGTTGCTGTACCATTTTCTTGATCTCACACACGGTTCTCTCTCTCATCAGAAAAATCCTTGATTTCAAACATATCTCTTATGTATATTTTTATCAATAATAATCTAACCCCAATAAATTAGGATTCCTCTATATAATTAAATATGGGATAACCCATCGGACTTTCTCTATAAAGAAGTGAACCCGGTCCAACAAATCTCCCCCTCACGACGAAGTGGAGGAGCATGTCATTCCTATAATCAAACGGCACACCTCAAGCTTCTGTCTTGGCAATGCTTTAGTAAGCATATCAGCATCATTATCATCTGTGTGAATCTTCTCAAGATGAACCTTTTTTTCATCAAGGACATCTCTAATTGACGTGTAGCTAGTATCAATGTGTTTTATCTTACCATGATAGTTAGAATTCTTACTAAGGTGAATCGCACTCTGGTTGTCACAATACAACACATAACGGTCTTGTTTGAACCCCAAATCTTGATTAAATCTCTTCATCCAAAGCATCTCTTTACACGATTCCGTAGCTGCAATGAACTCTACTTCTGTCGTATAAAGTGCAATACATTTCTGCAACCTCGATGTCAGGAAACAGCTCCCTCTAAGAAAGTCATCAAATAACCCGAAGTAGGCTTTCGATTGTCGACATCTCCGGCTAAATCTGAATCTGTGTAGCCGATCAATGACGGTTTCTCATTTCCAAAACAAAGTCTGTGTTTGGAAGCACCACGAAGATATCTCAATATCCACTTCACTACTTCCCAATGAGCTTTATCTGGATTTAACAGAAAGCGACTCACAACACCAACTGCATGTGCAATGTCCGGTCTCGAGCACATCATCGCATACATCAAGCTACCAACCGCTGAAGCGTAAGGAACTCGTGACATGAACCTTCTCTCTTCATCTGTCGGACTCTGATCAGCACTTAACTTAAAGTGTGAAACTATAGGAGAGCTTACGACTTTATCATTTCCCATGTTTAACTTCTGAAGTACTTTCTCAATGTACTGATACCATAGCTTCTGGGCATCCCTATCTCGATCAATCCTGGTACCGAGGATCTTCTTTGCTTACCCCATATCCTTCATACTAAAGGACTCACTCAACTGCTTCTTCATCCTGTCAATCCAGGAAGCGTTCTCGCCAACAATCAACATATCATCAACATATATCAGTAGAATAATGAAGTCATCTGCTGAAAATCTCTGCACAAGCACACAATAGTCATCTTTGGTCTTCTTATAGCCATGCTGTTTCATAACATAATCAAACCTCTTGTACCATTGTCTTGATGCTTGCTTCAGGCCATAATAACTTTTTCTCAATCTTCAAACGTAGTCCTCTTTTTCTTTCACAACAAAACCCTTTGACTGCTCCATGTATATCTTTTCTTGGAGATCGTCATGTAAGAAGGCTGTCTTGACATTCATCTGCTCAATCTCTAAGTCTAGGCTACCTGCTAAGCCTAGAACCACATGAACGGATGACAACTTCACAACTGGAAGAATATCTCTTCAAAATCAACCCTCTTTCTCTGAGTGAACCCCTTAAACAACTAATCTGGCTTTGTATCGCGTTTCTGAAGTCAGTTCATCATGCTTCAACCTGAATACCCACTTATTCTTCAAGGTTTTTCTACCTTTAGGCAGCTTTACTTGGTCAAAGGTATGATTGTCGTGGAACGACTTCATCTCATTCTGCATGGCCTCAAGCCATTTACTGTGGCACTCATCAACTAAGGCCTCTGAATAGGATTCTGGCTCACCTGCATCAGTCACTGTCACATACTGATTTGGAAGATATCTGGTAGACGGTTTCGAATCTCTAGCTGACCGTCGGAGCTGAACATCATGTGAAACAATTTACGGAATGTTTGTTGGGATCTCTGGTTCAGGAATGACATCATCAATATCTACCGACTCTGGGACATTTATCACTTCTGGATCAACCTGTTCGCCTTCCTCAACCTGTATAGCACATGTGCATGAGGAACTGGATCTAAATCAATCAAATCATCACTAACCTGTGGCGGTGAAATCTCTGATTTCTCAATGTCCCGAATAGTCTAATCTTCCATGAACACAACATCCCTGCTTCTTACAAGTTTCTTCTCAACTGGATCGTAGAACTTGTAGCCCAACTCATCCTTTCCATAACTGATGAATATACACAGTCGAGATTTTATATCAAGTTTCGATCTCTCATCTTTGGGTATGTGAACAAATGTCTGGCACCCAAGACACGCAAGTGATCATACGAGACATCTTTCCCTGTCCAAACTCGCTCAGGAACATCAAGATCCAAAGGAATGCAAGGAGTAAGGTTAATAACATGAACAACAGTATTCAAAGCCTCACTCCCAAAGGACCTCGGTAATTGTGCATGTGTGAACGCACAAACCCCCCCCCCCCCCCCCCTTTTCAACTAGTGTTCTATTCATTCTCTCAACTATCCTATTCAATTGAGGCGTCTTAGGAGGCATGTTTTGATGTCTGATACCCTGCTGTCTACAATGTTCATCAAAAGGACCACAATACTCTCCCTCATTATCAGTTCTGATGCATTTCATCTTCCTTCCAGTTTGCCTCTCAACCAAAGCATGAAACTGTTTAAACACATCTAACACTTGATCTTTATACTTCAAGGTGTAAACCCATACTTTCCTTGAGCAATCGTTTATGAAGGTAACGAAATAAAGAGATTCACCAAGTGTTCTCGTCTTCATAGGATCACAAACATCAGAATAAACCAAATCAAGAATACCTGACTTTTTGGAAGGAGAAGAACTCTTGAAAGCAACTCTGCTCTACTTCCCTGCTAAGCAATGAGCACACCTCTTCAATGCTAGATCTTTCAAACCTGAAAGGAGCTTCTTCTTGGCCAAAACAGACAATCCTTTCTCACTGATATGATTGAGTCTTCTGTGCCACAACTTTGTTTCTCTTCCTCATCAACTGTAGAAATCCTATTATCATACAACTTCGCTTATGTGATGCACAAAGAAGAGCGTTTGGTTCCTCAAGCCACAACCAAAGAACCCTTAGTGAGCTTCCATCGATCATCATAGAAGGTTGCTACAAAATCCTTCATCGTCCAGCATACCTATGGAAATCAAGTTCAAACGAATATCAGGAATGTGTCTGATATCATGCAATACTAACCTCGTTCCGTTACTGGTCTCTAGACATACATCCCCGATGCCTAGAACTACTATCAGTCCATTATTGTCCATCTTTATAGGAGCGTAGTCACCTGTCCTGTAAGATATGAAAAAATCCCTACGAGATGTCACATGAACCGATGCACCACTGTCAATCACCCAACTGGTCTCATGACACATAAAGTTCACACATCACCATCAAACACTAATAGAAACCCATCAGAAATTGTCATAACTTGATCATCTTTTTTATTTGTCATAGACTTCTTCTCTTTGCCGTGCTCAATCAACACTTTCTTCAAAACACGGCAGAATCTCTTAAGATGACCTTTCTAATGACAATGATGACATTCAACATTCGCATACTTGTTGGACGCACCTTTGCTTTTGCTTCGCCTCTTACCTCTGTCTATCGAACCACGACTGTTGCTTCTACCTCTGTTCTCAACAACCAAGGCATCTTGATGCGAAGAAGTCCCCTGTGTCTTTCTTCTCATCTCTTCATTCAGAATACTACTCTTGGGCGAGATCCATGATAATGGTATCATCTAGAGCAGAATTAAACAATAAAGTTTAAAAATTTCCCAAGAGTCACGTAAAGTGTCGAGTAGTCATAAAGCTTATAATCATCAAATGTGATCTTTATTCTAGCCAATTGATTTATAATTCCCACAAAGGAATTCAAATTATCAGCTAACGGAGTACTATAACGATATCGCAATGTCATCGATTGTTTAATCATAAACGGTTTGTTGTTTCTTGTCTTTCGAGCGTATAACTGCTCGAGCTTACTCCACAAGATACGAGCATTCGATCCCCTTGAAATACGATTTAGCACATTGTTATCAACCCACTGTCTGATGTAACCATAAACCTGACGATGCAAAATATTCCACCGGTCATCGGATTTATCCACAAGTTTCTGTTCAGAAAACACGGGCAAATAATAATCTTTCACATATAGCAGATCTTCCATGTTTTCTTTCCACACATGGTAATTCGAACCATTGAGCATAATCATTCTACTCGTATTTGTCTCCATTGTTAAACACAAGTCAAACCAAGTCACGAACTCGGCTTTGATACCACTTTGATGGGAGGTAGGACACAAAACAATGTGAAATAAATCGTCTCTCACTTGTGTTAACCGGTTAGGAAGGAAATAAAGTAGAACAGAAAACAGTAAAAGATACAAAGACACGATTTTTATTTGGAAAACCCCTTGATGTGAGGAGTAAAAGAATCACGAGGTCGAAGCCCACTTCAAAGTTTCACTATCAACGAAGTAAAGGGTACACAAGTTCCTCTCTAGATACCACTAAAGGCAATAGCGATCGCAAACGATCTCAGTCAACACAAAGCAATAGTACTTGGACAAAACCAAACCAGTCCAGAATTCTACAGGCCTATTCGGGATGTAATAACTCGACGCAAACAACTCCAAATGATGCACCGTTAGTTTCTAATCGAAGATTGATGAGTTAGGAACGCTCTCAAAAATTTTAGGACAATCCGACACCTGATCGACCTCCAAACAGCCTTATCAAGTTAACTGCGCTATGTAGAATTTTCCACCTTAATCTGATAAAGGCCCACTGTTTATTGACTCGATCAATCCCGTGTTCTTGCTGTGAATTTGTTGCTGGAAACTCTTTTGGCTTGGATAAGACCAACAACCAAAACTGCTCTGTCGTTTTCTCTCTCTTTTCAGAAAAACCTTTGATCTCAAAAATATCTCTTATTTATATTTTTTATCAATAATAAAATAATCCTAATAAATTAGGATTGCTCCATATAATTAAATATGGAATAATCCATCGGGCTTTGGTGCGTGCCGTCGTAAGCACGTCAAATTTATATTTAAGAGCACCCACTTCACTCTATAAATATGGAGTTAAA
>JAOVYX010020946.1:0-45488 GCA_035668315.1 Drosera spatulata | reverse complement strand
AAAATATTTACAATTTGTTATATTTTAACTCATAAATCATCATCGAAAACAATGTTTGCGACGGATTCCGTCGCTAATTAATGTAATGGTAACTGTTTAGCGACGGATTCCTTCGCTAACTATTGTAATGTACAATTCTTTTAAGTTATTAGCGACGGAATCCCTGCTAATAAATGTAGTTATAAAATTGTTTTTACTATTAGCGACGGAATCTATCGCTAACAGTGTGAATGCAAATTCCTTTAATGGTTTGTAGCGACATATTTGTTTCGCTAAAAAAATTGGATTATTTTTAAATACATTTAGCAACAGGTTTTACTTTTCGTCGTAAAAAAATAAATTTTTTTGCTTGTTATTTTTGTTACGGATCCGTCGCTAAAATATATGTTTTTGTCTAGATACAAATCTTGATGCACTAACCTAATATAACAAAATAATAAAACAATACTATGTGCAACTTTTGTATCCATTGATTTATCACATAGTGATAATATAGAACGATTATTACTAAAACAACATTATTAGATTTTAATAAATTACTATTATTTATGACCAAAATAAATATTTGTCATTATCAAAATGGTTTTTATCTCTGTACTTACTCTAAAAAGACAAAACTGTTGATGTTGTCTGCAAGATGCTGTCTTTTCATAATTTTTTTTTTCAAAAAAAGATAATTTTAATTATATATATATATTTTTTTGAAATTCCTTTGTGAGGGGACAACAACCTGCATATGCCGTAGCACCCTTTAAGCCGTTTATCATAACCCGCTTGAGCGATAATCTTTAGTGAAGGTGAAAACCAGCTTTAGATTACTACGATTACTAATTACACCTCTTCTTTGAACGATATACACACCACACACCCTTTCCTCGCCAGTACCACCACACACTCCAATTCCCACATCAACGGCGGATCATCCCCAAAACCCATCCTGATCGATCACATATTTCTCCACTTAACTTTAAACATAGTTAGATTATCTCTTTTTTTTCAATATTTTTTTAGGGGGGTTTATGTTAAAAAAAATGTAGTTTTTGATAAATATACGATATTAAATACACATTTTCAAATTTTGTAGAGGTCAAGGGCCTCCGATAAATAGTTCAACGATATTTATTGTTATTTTTCCTAAATCATACTAGCATAGAATTTTATATATAATAGAAATATTTTTGAGTAACATTAGACGATGAAAAGATGCTCTTCTCACGTTCTATATTTGACATAATTATATGACTGTTGTTTTTTCTGTTATCAGTCGATATATAATGTCCAAATGTAACCAGATGTACATAAGCACTTTTGTCACTTTTAAGTTCCAATAGCGGACAACAAGGTAGGAATAATTTCAGGGTGAAACCAGCTTTAGATTACTATGATTACCCAGTACTCACACCTTTTCTTTGAACTATATATACACCACACTCACCCTTTCCTCACATACCACCACGCACAAGCACTCCAATTCCCACATCAATGGCGGAACCCCAAAACACATCACCACCCCTCAACGAATCCACCACTTCCTCATCTGGGCAATCAAATTCCCCCAATTCACCAACTGGGTCACCGTCATCTCCCCCAAACTCCCTCTCACCTTCCCCCACGCGCCACCCCGACTCCTCCAAGAAGCGGCGAAACCGAGACGTGATGAGCAGCCGCCACCCGGTCTACAGGGGAGTCCGGATGCGCGAGTGGGGCAAATGGGTGTCCGAAATCCGCGAACCCAGGAAGAAATCACGTATCTGGCTCGGCACATTCGCCAGTCCCGAGATGGCGGCTCGTGCACACGACGCGGCTGCTATTTGTATAAAAGGGGAATCCGCGATCCTCAATTTTCCGGAACTGGCTGAGTCTTTGCCTCGCCCGGCGTCTAGTTCGGCGCGTGATGTCCAGGCGGCGGCGACCAAGGCGGCGGCGATGGAGGTGGCCGCGATGGTTGGTTCTTCTTCGTCGTCGTGTTCGGAGGAGGATGAGTTGAGTCAGATCATCGAGTTGCCGAGATTGGATGATGGGGGTGGTGAGTCGGCCGAGTCGAGGGGCGAGTTCGTGTGGGGTGACTCGGAGGAGTGGGCGTACGCGCCGCCGTGGACGACTGAGGAGGAGATGCTGTTTGGTGGTGGGTCCCTTTGTGGTGGAGCTGCAACGGCCGCTGACTCTCTGGTGCTCCTCAGTGGTATCTACGACGTCATATAGTTGCTTTTCAGTTAAATCAAATCATGATCGTCGATGATAATTACTCGACCGTTACAGATCAACTGTATATAAACTACTAAATGGTCATTGCTGATTGCACACGATCAAGGTTACATAGTGTTTAAAACTCTTATCATTATGGTTTTTCTTTCTAGTTCACCGTTTGAGGGACTGATGATTTTCTCCCTATGGTGTACATGTTCCCTATCTTTTAATGGGAGTCGTTTTAGTTAGTGTTTCTCCTTGAGTGATTGGTACATTGCAATCTGCATACAGCTTCAATAAAGATGATGTTAATATGTCGTTTTGGCATGCGCAACAAACATTTCACATGTGATTTTATATGATCTCGACATTATGTTGATTGCAACATGTCTTGATTTCGAACTTTTCCTACTTATACATGTTGATTGCAGTATCGAACTTTTCCTATCATTTTAGACTAAGACGTAGTACAACACTTTTTCTTAGTCTCATTGACAATGTGAATGGATGTCCATTTTTGGTGGGTCACGATCGCCTGCTGTCAAAGTTCTGGGCTGTGCATGCTGTAGCAAATCTGTGTGTTTTTTTATTTTCTATTCGGTTTTTTTTTTTTTTTCTGACAAATGGAGATGATTTGTTCTGGGGACACAACATCACAGATCACAGCAGGTGGTCCTGCTCCATTTTTGGTATGCTTCATATCCAAAAAAAAAACAAAAAAAAAAGTACCAGTAATGATTACGCTAGACTCTCACATTAGCCAATGGTTTGTATGAAAGGTTTTTTTTAATACAAACCCTTAAAATCTTTGTTAATTTAAAATAAATCCTCTTAAAATTTTCGTAATTTCAAATTAATCTATCGAATTTTTATTTATACGATAAAATGATCAATATATTCTAAATCTTCTTTAATTCTTATAATATATTTATAATATTTCAAGAATGTCTTCGATTTGTAATTCATTCATTCATATTTTTTGTTAAAATAAACAATATTTTGAAGAAAATAATAATAAAATAAATTTATTTTGTTTTACAATGAGGATTATTTTGTCTTAAAATAAATATTGGAGGGACTTTATTGGAACTATAAAATTTTTAAAATAAAAATAGATTATTTTTTCCAATCTATAACAATTTGAAAGATTGATTTGAAATTATGAATATTTGAAGAACTTATTTGAAATTAATAAAGATTTGAGGACTACTCTCTCCGTTCCATTTAAATTACAACATTTTCTTTTTTGGGTCGTCCCATTCAAATTGTAACATTTTCTTTATTTATCAATTTTTTTTTTCATATAAAAATATCAAACTATTTTTACTTTATATCACATCAATCTATCCACCATCATTTCTCTTTAATCTTTTCCTCATTTCTGTATCTCACACACTCACAAATAAAAAATTATCATTTGTTATTAATTCAACATAAACAAAAATTATCGTATCGGATTAAACCGTTATAATTTGAATGAGACGAAGACATCAAATTATTATAATTTGAATGAGATGGATATAATATATGACAAAAATATCCTTCTAGGAATAATAGGAACACATTCGTTTCCGGCTATACGATGACAAAGCAATGGAATTAATCGGAGGGCAAAGCTAGTGGACGTTGATTAAGTTAATTAAAGTAATACAGTGATTTGATTTGGGGAGACAACAAAGCATTATTAGGTGCGATAATGACATTTTCTTTTGTTAATCAGGGTTGTTTTGCGGATATTTTGAACTAGCACTTGGTGAAAAGTTGCTCCAAGAATGATCCTTTTTGTGGCTAGTTGATTTGATGCACTTGCAATAGATTGCAATGGATCCGAGGAGATCTCTCACCCGTGGATTCTGTCACCTCTCTTTCCATGGGACTACCACTGAGTGGGACTCATAGTAGCTTATATCATACGAGAAGATATTCTATTCTGTGGCTATAGGATATGATCATTTCCGTTGATTTGGATCCCCTGCAATCCGAACAGAAAAACTATATTGTTGTCTTACTCTTCAAATATGATGGCAAATCCATTTAACATTGTTACCCTTCTTTGTTTTCGTAGCCAATTGATGCTCCTGCTGTCGGTTATCCGCTTCGATTTCCTTATGGTGTCCTAACTATTGACGCTTCGACTGTGATCATCATTACTAGCATTCCTCGTCACATTAGAAGTAGAAATCGACCAATTATTTAAAGTGAACGACGATTGGAAGAGGCTACAATAGGAAAGTCCCATCCAAATTGTAAGAAAATGAAAGTGTGCACACAATCATTCCCAAAAAGGTACCCAAAAATTTAAGACTCCCATTTTTTATCATTCATGGATGGAGCCTAAGAATTTAACACAAAACAAGAAGAAGTTGGTTGAGGAGGCAAACATTTTATGGCACCACCAACTTTACATGAAATATGGTCATGGGAGCAAATATCACTAATTTTGTTTGGGCCAAATTTGGGCTAAATATATGTGAATAAAAGTTAGTTTTGGGAGCCCAATCAAGCAAAATTGGCATTCGAGGTAAATTTAATGGTACCCTTACCCCCCCTCTTCACTAACTCAAATGGGCCCATTTGGGCTTGATATTATTGGGACCAGGTTGGTGAGGTATTGAAAATGGACTGGGCCTAGGTATTTATGAAGTGGAGCCCAGATCAAGGCCCATTGCAAACGCATAGGAGGAGTGGGAGGGCCTGTACATGTTGGTTGAACTCGGTTCCATGGGCCATGGCCCACTGTTCATTTAATTTGTTTTATCTTTTGCTTTTTATATACGGAGAATTATATTATTCTTGATTATTATCTCTAGTTTTGGTGGAATTTGTACGAAAGTTCACACTTCTATATCGATATGTCCATTGAATTAGTCATTTATAAATATACTACTTCCCTGCCCTAATATGCACATAACATTTTTTTATTTATTTTGTTATCCTAATTTAATTATAATCTTTTAAATTTTAATAATATTGTCACATAAAAAATAACAAAAAAAATCATCATATATTATCGTAGATTCAATATTTTCTTTCATAACCGATACAATAAATCTCAATATAGATAAAAAATATCTTTTTTCTATCAAATTTTATAAAAATTCACTACAAACAAAACTGATTACGTAACGGATCAAATTATTTTATTTAAATAAGGATGGATGAAGAAGTACTTAATTGAATAAATAAGAATTATTTTGGATTCAAACGTATGAGAGATAATACATAAATACTACCTCTGCGACTAATGTTTCATGTTTTACATGTTATCAACAAAAAGCATGTCAACGTTATTTCGTTAATCAAATACTAACATAGAAGGGTTTTCACATAAAACAGATGGGGATCTCAGGTGTGCACAACCCGAACTCAAAACCCAGAAGAATTCTACCCTAACGTTATCATCCCAAATTTATGAAGAGAGGAAATTCTCAATTTACCTTCTCATTGATTAATCCTGTTGCGCGGTGACAAATCTCAGCAAAGCCTCCATCAACTCTGAACAAATGAGTGCTGGTGATTTCCTCTACAGTTTTTTCATTCAGAAAAGTGATTTTTTTTTCCTCGGGATTTTGAATAATGATGTTGGGTTTTGTTGATAGTCGGTGAATAATAGATCAGAGCTGTTGAGGTGAATCTAGTTGTGGTGTGGTTCTTGATTGATTTTGAAAGTGGGTTATTGTGATGTTTGGTTTTTTTGACATCGCACGTTAGGTGTTCGATGTAATGCCTCGGTGAAATACGATCTTTTAGTTACTTCTGAGAAACGAAAGTGAAGAAGTACAAGTACGGTATGAAGGAGTTGTTTCGCTTCTAGTGACTTTGACGAGGAATTAATGGAGTTAAATGTGAAATTGAAGGTCATTGCCAATTTCAGATGAGACGCTAGGTAATCTTGTCACTAATGTTTACGATAGTAACATGAGTCTCGAATTGAAGAATGCGAGACAATGTTACTTCTGTTGATAATGGGAATCGTGCTGCTTGCTCAGAAGGGGCGGGCGTCACGCTGTTGGAATTGTCATTTGTGATCTACTCGGTAGAAGCTCGAGGCCGATAAGAGAAAGAACACATGCAAAGATACGTATGGTACTCGGTGGTCGACAGAGTCATGAAAGGATAATTTAAGAATGCTTCTCTAGTTCTTGGGTGACGATGGCCAGTTGGCCACCTTGTGCTGTGAATTTCACCGAGCACAAAATGTAGAGGTCGCACTAAGCTTTTACTGCCCTGCCTTGTCAATTAAAAAACAACGGTCTAGACTCGAGTAGGACATATCAACTCAGAGGATGAGCCATCTGAAGTATCGCTCCCGTTTTCAGTGGTTGCTTGCTTAATTCGACTACTTGGCAAGCTTGCACGCTACAGTCTAGAATACTTGTGTTCTGTTTGTTACTAACATTAGTCGTTCTTCATAGGCGGTGCGTTTGGGGGAACCAGGGGAGCTCGACCAGTACCTCCAGAGAAGGGAGTCTTCCCCTTGGATCATATGCACGAATGTGACCTGGTATGCTGTAAATTCTCGTTGAGATTCCAATTTTTTCTTCTGTAGAAGAGTACCTTTCCAATATACGTTGATGTTATTCATACTTATTTCGGTTTCCCTTATTTAACTTCAATTCGATTTTAGGAGAAGAAAGACTACCTTGGTTGCCTGAAATCATCTTCCCATAAATCAGAAAAGTGCCGGCAGTTCTCGAGGAAGTACTTGGAGTGTCGTATGTCAAAGTAAGCTAGCCGCTCTTCTCATCTCCTCGTACTGACTTGATAAACAGGCTCTTAGTATTATCGGCATTTTGCAGGAATTTAATGGCAAAGCAAGAAATGTCAGAGCTGGGATTCGGCAAAGAATCTGAGGTTGAAGCATCCGAGGATAAGAATACCCTGATGATAAGAGACTAACTTCCAAGTAATGTGCTCGGTTCAGGTCATGCATTAGTTATGTGACCTAGATGATTTTCAAGGTGAATAGAACAATTGCAAAGTCATAGAACAAGCTCCATGTATTGTTATTTGCCGCCATAGCTGAAATATGTGCCAGAATTGGCTGTCTTTGTTGTAGATGGAAGAACTTTGTTGAATGCTTTCATTTCACGATCATGTACTTTTTTGACATTTCTCGTAATATGATGAAATTTTGACACCCAGCATGAAACATGGGATTCCATGCATATGCAGGTTTTCACATCAATTTCTTATCTTATCGACAGACAAATAAGAACCTGTCTTTTTTATGAATTCGAAACCAGCTGATGCATGTCAAGCTCAGAATACCATCCTACCACGACTTACAACAGTGACCATGAGATCAGAGCCGAATGCCCAAGCTAATAAGACCACCACCAAAACGTTACATGACAAATCGTCTCAAAGAGTCGTATGAATTCCATAATATAGTGAACTAGAACCTACCACAAAGTGCATAGGGAGACTCTTCAACTGGTAAAATGACGACTGATTTCCAACCTGCAGTTCAGACAAGGCAACCAAGCAACACAATGAGAGGCATCGGCAAACTCATCAGTTACAGAGCACAACACAACGTCAAAATAGTTTTACAAGGAGATCATGTACCACTCTTGGGTCCCGAACATAGTAAAACGAGAGGAAAATATCTTGCTCATAGTACGAAGGTTCCTCATTGTATCATTTCAAAAGAAAAACAAACATCGAGCCAAGTACACAATGGTGCTATCGTTAACAAAATCCACCTGCAAACAGAACCTAATAACACACAACAAACTCCTCGAGTTTCCCATCAATATATAAACCCAGAAGAACCTTTCGTGCCATCAGACTCTGGAGTCTTCATGAATATGAAGATAATCACAAAATAACGACCCTGAAGCTGAAGACTGGAGGGCTTCTTATTGTCGAGTTACAGCAAAAGAATATTTTCGTCCCTCCCGAGACAAAGCAATATGCTCCATCAAAGTTGCTCATCATTGAAGGGGTTCACACTGATGCACACAGATCGACTGCCACACATAAGCTGCAATGTCATATTATTTCCTCTTTGGATCACGAGCCGCAGCAAGGTGATCCTGTGGAAAATCAAGTATGATAGTTAGAGGTACATAATACCTACCTAGGTTTACAATTCCAAGATGTGGTAAGGGCAACAGAAGTTGCCTAAGTTGATCAAGATCACATCTCAAACATTGGAGGCAATCAAGTCGACAATAATTACTAACTAAATCTATTGAATTCTAATTTCAATTGGAATTCCATAGTTTCAGAATCTTAAGAGGGTTGAATCATTGTGCAATCTGAGCACTTGGGATGTATGCCATGTGACGTAACTCAATTCTGTGCCTGACTTTACCAACAAAATAAAATTTAATCTATATGAATAGCACCGCGATTTTCGCAAAATCAACCAAAGACAGTAGAGAGCTTCACACTGAATGGCAGCAACAGGTAATCTCCGTCTTAGCAACCGACAATGCATTTGCCTATAAGGCCATCAGTTCCAAACTATTCTTAGGACGAACAGCACAGTATAGACATGTTTCACAAGTGGAACAAAATTTTACTAGCAAGTTTCACTAGCACATGCATTTATTTTTGACATATATTAAGAAGAGTACTCAGACACTCACTGAGATGAAATCAAACGCTTTAGTCTCCTCTTTTGAATTGTTGAGCATCGTAGTGGACGCCTGAATTGGCATGTTTGCATGAAAAACATCTGGAAGTGGAGAAGAGAATCCTCCTACAGTCCCAGAAGTATAATTCATTGGAGCATTTTGAGGACTCAAGCCGCCAAGCTGTTGAAAATTAGACATTGCTGCTAGGAACTGTTGCTGGGCAAGGAAAGTCCCCATTGCTGCATAATTTATTGGCTGAGAGGGATAAACTTGATTAAATGCAACGCCAGTTTGGGCTGGATACGGTATCTGGCCCATTGGAAACATAGCGTTTGTACCAATGGCAGCTGTCCGAGAATCAAGCCCACCTTGTAGATTGCTAATTGTATTCGAGAAAGTCGTTTCAGGGAACTCCACTGTTGATGTCCCTTTTTGTTTGTCTAAATCATTCCCAAGGGATAATCCTGCCATCGTGTTGTTAATATCATTGATGTTGTTTTCCTGTTTCTGTGGAGCAATATCAGAAGTTGAGCTGAAGAAGTCAAAGAAATCAGGTCCACCATTCTTGCCCGTGCCAATGACGTCTTCACCAACATTCATGCCAGCAAAGAGGTCAGATGACTCAGTAGCCTGCTCTTTACTATCATTGGTATGAAACGAGACATCTGCGAATGGATCTTCGTCAAGTTTTTGTTCACTGCCTCCCAGTTCATCTCCAAATAAATCATCAATTAAAGGGGTTGCTACAGGGGCTGGATCTCCATTGTTTTGATCAATTGGAACCTTTTCAGAACCTTCTATGCCGAAAAAATCGACTGGGTCTCCAGTGTCTATCAAGTCAGGCATCTCAATCACTGTCCTGCTCTCTGTCTTTGCCGGTTTATCAGAATGGCTGACACTCACTCCGCTCTGTTCACCCCCTAAGAGGTTCAGGACCTGCCAATAAATACAAGATGTGAGTGATATAATCATGAGCTAAGGCTAAAGAACCACGGTTCCACTTATGTTTAGCATGATGAATCAGCAAAAGACTCTTGCTAATGCAAGGCTTAAATCCTTAAAGTCGAAATTAATTACTAAATTAAGCCGAACAAGAAGTTTTCCGATACTTCAGACTCGCATATTTCGAAATGAATATAGAATAATCCTCTATTATGCAGCAGTTAAGGATAATTAGACTACATCGGCTCCACGTAAAGTATTTCCTATATTTAACCTCAGCATACGCCAAATAAGCTCAGTCCCTGCTGCTACATTTTAAAATCTTCTGCTATCCAAAAAACAAGAATGCTGTTATAGCAAAAACTCATCTGCGCCCATACATAGAGAGAAGGGCCTTTTTTTTTTTTTTTTTAAATCATTTTCGTAGTCGCAGCAGCAAAGATTAAAATTATACATAAGCTCAACTGAAACACAGGTGCGTGTTTACTTCTTGACTAGATAAAGTGACAAGGCAAGGGAAATAGATAAGCGTAACATGACACACTCACTTTAGTTGCCTTCTCTCTAAGAGAAGCCTGGGGAGATTCTGAGCATTTCACCAAAATGCCTCTGTTCTCCGCGAAATAGGAAATGAACACTGAGAAATGTTCATCGTCCTTCCTCAGAATAGCGTCAAGGACGCAAACAGCTTTCATTCGCACCTGAAAGAGACAGCAACACCAATGAACATGAATTTTGGAATGTGTGATTAAAATTATCGGAAAGAAAGCCATACTACGTTACTACTTCTGTTAGAATGACAAATTACACCACTGGTCTTTACTTCACCCAAACAATCACGGACATAAAAATTCATTGGATATATAAGCTACTCCAATATAACAGGTTGGCTGAGGAACAAATTATTCTACTCCATTGTGAAGAAATATTTGTGAAGAAATATTTGAGCTCATTACGATTGAATTGGTACAAAGACAATTCTTCGGTATATATTCGGTGATCCACTAGTGTGCTTATATCTTAATTGGTTCAAACAAAATGTTTACTCAAACAAGGCCATGCAAAGCATCACTATCCTCTAAAACAACAGAAAGGATCCCACCTGCCACATAGGAGACTGGAGCATCAATTCAAGGGCACGACACAGAGCCAGGGCATCTACTTTGGACGCCTCAACAAGGAAAGCTTGTACGGCATCTCGGGTTGGCTGCAGCCTCACACCACCAGAAGTCACTATTGTCGCCAATAACCTCTCTTCACGAGTCTTACTCTCACCGTACCCAGAACTAGAGTCCCCGTTTGTTGTTTCAACAGTATTTGTTCGGGAATCTTGTCCCCATGTCCCCGAAGATGAATTCTTTGAGACTGCTGAACTTCCATGGCTACCACCATGATATTCCATGCTTTCATATTTATCTGAAAAATCTGTATCGTTCGTCAATGATCTCCTAAGATTTGGACTCTTGTAACTGCCAGTTTCGTTCTTTTTCATGGAATTCCCTTGAGTCAAAGTGCTTAAACCTTGCTTTATGGAAGCACTTCCAATACCAACCACCTCGCTAAGAAATGATCTCTTCTCTTCTGACGGGATCTCATAATTAGTGTTGCCAAACCCTTCTATTCTCCTATTAAGATCTTCGGATGGAGTAGGCTTATTGTCCTCCGTAGAAAAGATAGCAGAAAGAGCCTCCTGGGCAGTTTCCCTAACGGCTTTATTCAATGCATCCCCTTTCAAAGGATCAGGGTAACCCTTGTGATGGAGTAATTGACGCACCGCCACCGAATGCCTTTGCATCTCCCTTCGGAACTCTGGACCTGATTTTCCTACTGAATATTTTATTAGTCTCAGAGCCTGTCAAGAAATACATAAGCAAAGGCATAAGATGTCTTGCAACAGCAACAAGAATACACATTATCAAAGCTTGATAATAACAACATAACCAATACCTTCTGCTTCACAATCGGGCTCTTGTGCTCGAGCCGTTTCAACACAAACTCAGACACCTCCTTCACAATACCTACATGGGAGGACCGTAGCAACTCGCAAATCTCCTCTAACTTATACACGGGCGTGATCTTATCTTCATCAGAAGTCGCGGCATCAATCATCCGCGACCTCCAATACGACTCTACAGCTCTCCTGCTCGACTCCATACTTCAAACCAGCTCACCAGAACACCCCAAAATGGAAAACTCAGACCTCAAGCTTCCCAGCCTAACCCAGAAAACCGAATTCAAATCTCCACCAAACCCTAAACCCCAATTCAAATCTCCAATCAACAAAAAAACCCTGAAAAAAAAAAACCAAATGGATCCCAAATCGCACCCCTCAACCAAATCTCAATCAACCCCAGAAACCAACGATTCCCCAACACCAAGCTCGAATCCAAACTCAAAACCAAGATCAAATAACACACGATCAGGACCCACTTCTCCACAGATTCGATCAATCGATCTCCACAAACCCTAATACCCAACTCTAAAAAACCCCAAAATCAAGCAACAAGCTTCAATTTTGAATGGAACCCACACAAACTTTCGATAAATAGAGCCGAGGTGCAAAGACCCAGATGGAATAGATCAAAAACCTAATCAATGATCGATCGTTGTGTATAGGGGTAGAAAGTGATGGAATTGCTAAAGGGGAGAATCGGATGTGATGGGATTGAACTGATTTTGTTACGAAAATGAAAAGAACAGAGAGATCGGTGAGGGAAACAGACGAATTTGTGAAGTGTGATCATGCAATTTGGGCTTGGTGGTGCTGGTGAAGAAGAGATAAGAGAGATTGTGATATCAAAGTTTTGTTTTGTTTTTTTTGTATTTTTGTTTTTTTTATATCAAATCTAGTGATGTTTCATTTAATTTTTTTTTTTAAGATTTTGGGTTCGAATTCAACTAATCTCAAAATCCATGTTGACCACGTCCGTTGATTTCGGTTCGAATCCCACTAGCTTTATCCGATACTGGTGGGAGACGCTGTCAGTGTCCGAAGGATTAATCGAGATACGCACGAGTTAATCCAGACACCCTATCACCAAAAAAAAGTTTTGCTTTTTTGGGTTTTTCGGGTCAAGTAAACGTGAGTCGCAACACAACATTTTCTTTGGACCATATTGTTTCTGATGATTAGGTGCGTCGGGAGATAAATGATAAATACACTATCAGTCATGATATAAAGAAGCCGATGATCGTGTATATCATGAAACATCTTTTAAGAATATGTATATCCATGAAATCATAATTTGAAATTGAATATGGATTATGAATGTTTGAATGAGTTATTAATATTAACCCGTAAAATTAAAAATACTTGATATACATAGTTATATGATATGTTTATGTGATGATAACCGGGATGAATGTAACTTCTCTTTATCTTATACTCCTGAGAAACAGAACTGTCAAGTCATTTTGCTATAGGAAATCAATCCTCTATATCTGTTTTATGATAAAACATCATTCCTTTTACTTCTGTGATGAAATTTCAAAACCCTTCATACGCAATCCGATGACCTTTAGTTGAAGCTCGTTACATATCTTCCATCCGCTAACCGCTCATTACATTCTTCCACTTGCTCGCATAAAACAAAGTACCTTCCTAGGTCGCAAGCTCCCCCTTAGTTGGAAGACAGGATAAGGACAAGGCATCACTTTAGCTTGACAGTCTTCCTTTTATCTCGATCTTCAATTCTCTGCGTCGCATCCATAGTTAGAGGTCACACAATCTGGAGAAAGACGTATAATAAGACAACACTACATAGTAATCGAGTATTCTATCACGAGCTCTAGCTCGTGTTACATTGGGTTATTGGCAAGAGGATCGATCTATTTTCACGAGCAACCAGCAAACACATCAAGTACCGACGATAATATTCAGTTCCTGTATCTAGACCACAGAACGAACTACTTCCGCGCTTCACACGCAAGTCTTCCATTGCGTGCTCATGCTTGTGGTAGAGTTGGTCCTGGGAAGGAATTTTTTCATGACCAAACAACCAACCAACAACCAACAATACCAATGATATAACCAAAGACAAAATAACCACAGCGAGGGCAAAAGGATTGAAAGTAAAAGGATTTCCTCCTTGGACCTCACCGAAGTTCTTTTACAGCCTTTCATGATTGATAGTAGTGAACGGTCATGTGCTTAGGTATAGTACTGACACAAGAGAAAGCTCGTGGTCCCTGTTGCATAAGCCATAGTTGATGAGCTGTTGAAGTTTGTCTGACTTAGACACGAAAATGGTCATGGCTCATACTTCAATTTATTAGCATGACTACATCCTTATCAACGGATTGATGTAACCAGAAACCAATAGATCAGAAAAGATTAAACAGATTAGTAGTTGAAAAAATTACCTCGTCTATGAGAACAGTCGCTCCACGAGATGCTTCTACAAGCTCTTTGCACGGCCTAGTGTCCCCTGAATACACGATCTTCCACCCCGGTATCAACTTCCCGACTCTATTTGATCTCTTAGCTGTCTGCAGGGAAACACCAAAGGCATTCGGACAATGAACCACACGGAAGCTAACAACACTCCAAACCAGCTTCATGAAGCACTGTCTTCAACTTAGTCAATAGTGGAAAAGCCATGGAGTGATCAGCCGGGACATTTGTTTTCTTAAAATAGCTCAGCATAGTGTCATGGGGATAGATTTTCGCTATCTGTGCAACACTCAAACTACTCATTCCTTCGTTTGAGCTCAACCTGCTCGTCACCCAAAAGTAATGTTTGAGAACGCAAGAAAGTTTGGACTTGGAAACAAATTTGTATTGAGAACAATTGAAAACTTTACAATATATACTTTGTGTTTGCAAGAATGACATGAGATGGTTTGACCAAAAGACCTCACCCCTATATATATAAGTTTATGGAGAGTTCTAGACTTGGCATCTAGACTCTTCCCCTTCTCCTATGTACAAGAATTTTCTAGAGAACTCTTCCTAACTCTAGGAAATTCTAGAGAATTCCGAAGAACCCTAGAAAACTCTAGAGAACCCTAGAAAGATATGGAGGAGTCATGAAGTTTTGTGGAGAATTCTAGAGAATTCTTCAAGACCAACCTCTCCATTTAACTTGTCCGTGACAATAGGGATACCAGTCGCAAAAAGGGTGGCATTAGCATCACACGTTTTGCTGATTCGAGTATCCTCTGAATTAGTGGGACTACTTGGAGAAGATTGACCGTCACTTGGCCCACATGAACGTCCAAAACCATCCCAAGCAGCCTCGGTTGTGTGCCTACAATCCAAAAACTGCATATCGAGAACCTCGAGCCTTTGGTATGCGTCTAGGAACACCTTCAGTTGTGGTGGACCTACTACAGGCAATTGTTCATGAGGAACTCCCTTCAATAGATCACGGCGCAAGGCAAGTACTCTTGCCAGGCCAGAGTGGTGGTCAGCATGAATGTGGGATATCCAAATGAACCTCAATTTCTTCACAGCATCGTCTGCTACCTCTACTCCAAATCTGCAGAAGAAGAAATTTTTGGCAATTAGTAAGATGTAAGAAAATGAAGGCCGAGATGGGGTTTCTTCAGAAAAGAGGAGGCTGATGGGTTACCTCCTTTTGAGCTGCCCAAGAGTTCCTTCGCCACAATCAAAGAGCAAGCTTTCTTTTGAGAAAAGGTCGATGTATATAGAGGTGACATTCCTGTATTTAGAAGGCTGTGAAGAGCCGGTTCCAAGAAGAACAATCTCCATATCTTCTCTAGTTATATCTTCCAAACAACCGGGAAGCATACAATCACTCAAATCCGTGGAGCTATTCAGTGACTGCATTATCTGTTGTGCCGCATTCACAATCTCTGGAGTTTCCAAGCATAGCTCACTGATAACCTCTTCATGTCTCATGGTCACCGGAATACATGCTTTATCCACCCTAAGGCTTGTATAGGGACGCAATTTGAACTGCAAAATGAGAGCCATAGATGATA
This sequence comes from Drosera spatulata, assembly GCA_035668315.1. NCBI lineage: Eukaryota > Viridiplantae > Streptophyta > Magnoliopsida > Caryophyllales > Droseraceae > Drosera > Drosera spatulata. The sequence continues at coordinate 29,826 of JAOVYX010020946.1, read as the reverse complement.
GAATGCTACTAAGACCAAAGATCACTTCAAAGGAGAAAATACACAGGTTTGCCTTGGTTTGAATACTACTAAGAACAAAACCCAAATGCATCCAACCGAGGGTAAAAAATGCCAATGTGATCCCAAATATTTCTCAACACTTGTAAGGCATGCTGATTGAATTTGATGCACGAAATAACAAAGATATTAGTGCTAAATTGCTAATAGAAGTTAGACCAACAAACACAAATAACATTAATTGGACAAGCTAATATTATCTTCATGAGATTTTCAGCAGATATATATCGTAGGCCCTGCATGGGAAGTCAATCACTGTTGTCAATTTGTGTTCACATAAGATTGTAGCTAAAACAAACAAAAAGTCATATGATCCTAATCAAGACTACACTCGGGCAACATGAAGCGAACCTTAGTCCAAGAACTATTATATGATTCGTTCTCTGTGCATTTCGCAGGCCAAAACCCTGAAGCTGGAAAGAACTGCGGACACAGGTAGTTCAGTCGTGCAGCAAGTCGCGCACTAGATTTTAGAATTGGAATTTCAACATTTCTCCTGCATAAAGCAAAAAGAATCAGAGAAACATTATGTGTAAGTCACTGCTAGCACAAGCAATCACCGGCAATTATTATTATTTTTTTTTTTGTTGAAATGTAATTACATCAGTCGAGTATATTATAGATATACAGAAGAAAGTGGGCATGACAAGGCCAGATGACACAAGGAAATTTTCAAGGGGTACAGGACTGGACAACATAAAACATGGGACAGAAATTGAGAAGTTGCGAGGTAAAATATCAAATTCTTCTATTATATTTCTTGATCATAGATAATCACTATAGCTTCTATCAAACGTATTTCATTCATCACTTCTCCACTAAGGTTTCTAATGAACAAAGGGGTAGAAGCCTAAAAGGAAAAGCAGTTGAAACATGAGATCAGGCACTCACGCTTGATGTCCAGCCATGATGTGTTGGGCACTATCAAATTTTTTCATCCATCTCTCATACTCGGCGTGCTAGCAACACTGGATGGGCTCAAATGAACTACACAAGTAACCTCACTCTCACTCCCAGATGGATTGCCCGAGGCATCTCTGAAGTAAGTACTTCGAGAATCCATGTTCACCAAATACTGTAAATGCGATGTCGTCGGGCAGTCAACAATGAGTACAATGGGACCTGGAATGGCAGGGTTCATTACATCACTTGGATGGACCTGAAAAGGCAACCAGGAAGCAACATGCGGAATCAGCAATGCAAACTTTCATGAAATGCTCCACATTTCATATAAAGTTTCTTACTTTACCGTGATACCCAGGAGATAGGATTGCACGGATTGATTCTTCTGCAGCAGCCCATATTTGGGTCCTGGTCTTAGTCCAAGATCCTTAGCTTTTTGTGGGTCAAACTTCCCAGGAATTTCAGACAACTCACAAACATAAATAACGGAGAGATCACCAGGCTTCCTCATGGACCCAGGTTTACCATTTGTACCCCATGATTCTGAAAACTGAACAGTTTCCTTGGTCATGCAAGCTTGTAGAGGACCTACTGCCGTTGATTCACTATTATAACAACATGGCTCAAGAAGAATTGCTGATATTTTTACAACCTCATTTTCAACAAGCTTGATGGGTTCCGAAAGCTTCTGTGGGTCTGTGGGTGGAGTTCCAATGGACTTAGTTGATGGCCCGAAACTCTTGGTGTGAACCATGGCAGCATTTGGAATAAACGACTTCATTGCATTTACCAGATACTCTATGTTCACCTTCATCACCGCATATCAAGTTTATAAGGTTGCACTATAAAAAATGTTCTATATAGATGCATGAATCTGATACTTACTGATAAACCAGCTTCTTCTCCCATTCCAGCGAGAGTTAACAGTAAACCTGCAAAAAAAAAGAAAAAAAGCAACCTATAAGCTAGTTCATTTCCTTTCAGTAGCAATTCAGAGATTCAAGCCACCAAAGGCTGCTGAAAACTCATAAATATAAACGAATGTCAGTTTAAGTGAGATAAAGCTGAAGCAAACCTGGGAGTCCACTGGCAGTTTCCGAGCATACACAAGAAAGAAATATCTGATCTATCTGGAGAACCGGGTATCATTAGCTTATTCAATATACAAGAAAAGCACAGTGCCATACAGCTTTCACACAATTTCTAGCTATGGTAGTAGATGTTCTACCTTGGATAATTTAATCTAATGCTCTGTGAAAAAATGCTGTAATCCCTGCAGTAAGGCCAGTGAAGCAAGACATGTCACGATTCCGCTCAACGCTAGAAATTTAGAAGAATTTTATCGAAAATAAATTCCATCCGAAATCCAAAAGCAACCTCAGATCAGCTCAAAGACTGAACTCCCAGGCCATCATTAACTAGTAAATGCAGACAAGTTTATAAGACAACATTAGCAGCATGTAAGTATCTTAGCGCTCTTCATATAATAAGATACAGACAAAAATACAACAGCAGAATGAGATGATCTAAGTCATCGCTCGATCTACTTCCCATATGGCCAAAATCCATGCTACTCTATGTATGTTTACTGGAACCCCACAATGGCCATATTTCGGCCAGTTGAAGCATATGAAATAGGATTAAACAGAGCTTACTGTTTCTGTTTTGTATCATCAAATATAAAGGGTATTCATAGACAATGCCAAATAGTCTAAGCAGGTTAGAACATTCTCATAGACAAGGTCGGCAGTCCCGTGGTGAAAATCCAGTCAAGTCCTCCAAACTTGATAAGTCATCAAATCAAAGAGCAATTGAAGAATGACCTACACAATCAACAAGATAAGAGCCTGATATTGACTCTATAAGGGTTTACCTCTCCCGCATTAAATAAATATCTTTGCTCATCGAAGAAGAGCAATACGGAGGGTGAAGTATCCTAAGTGTCCATTCCGGTTCCAAGAACCTGTATGAAATCCATAGCACAATAAAAACCTGTGGTAAGTAAAAGAACATAGTATCACTCAAATGTACCAAGAATTGTCATGAAGCAAACATAGTCCCATCTAGATGCTAATTGCTAAAAGGGCTATTCAGACACCTTACTACTTAATAACAACACGTCTTTGTCCCATTACATGGGTCAGCTACATCGATACAACCACGACATTTTCCTATGTCTTCGATTAGCGATGTAAAAAGATCAAAACCATTATACTCCAAAAAACAAAAAAACAGTTTTTTTCTCAATGAAGTCGTCATCCATGTACAGAAAAACGCTCAATCGAATAACAAAACAGAAGCAATTCCCAATAATCACAGCAACCCAGCAATTGAAACAACCCAAAAACACAAGATTACCTGAACATAACAAATAGTGCTAGTGGGATTCAAAGTCCGAACTCTCTTATTCAAAACCTTAGGTTTCTCGCTCCCATCTCTCCCCTCCGCCCTCTTCCTATTAAACCCAACAAAACCAGACCCGCCGCTTTCCTCAACCATCAATGAGGACCCTTTACCCACATCGGTGCTCTTGTTTCTCTTCCCCTTCATCGCTGTAGACAAATACAATGTTCTGGGTCGAGTTTTGAGGGTAAGAGGATGAGAGGGTAAGAGGGTAGAGAGAAAATTGTCGCAAAAGGGAAAAGAGAGGGTTTAGGTGAGAGGAGGCGGAGAAGAGTTGTGAGTTGAAGAAGCATTCTACTAGGAGTATTTGTGAGGGTTTATGGAGAGTGGATGAAGCTGAGGCTTGAAATTCTTGTTGGACTTTCATCATCTTGAGTTCGTTTGGGAAAAAGGATGATGGTGGGTGAAATACTCCGATGCAATATAGATGTCGAAAATGTTTTCATATTTTTGTCAAAATAAATAAATAATGTTTTTATTTTAATTAATTCTTGGTTAAATAATATTTAGAATATTTATTTTTTATATATAAATCTAGATTTTTTTAATTTTAATTCTAATTCTCGATTACATAATATTTTTCGATGTGATATTTTAAATTTTATATTATTTAAATTTTTAATTTTATTTTTATTTTTAACTTAACTCCTACTATCACCCAATCGTCATCGGAATTTTCGTCGGAATCCTGTCATGTCGTCGAAATCATTATCAAAATTTGAAACGTTGTCGTAATTTTTGTTGGAATCCGACAAAATCGCAGAAATATGAAATAGAACGTCTGAATAAAATCAAAATAAAACACAGGATAAAAAATAAAAATAGAACATCAGTAAAAAAAAAAGAACAGAGTGTCACTGTAAAATTGAAACAAAGTTTCAGTCTGAATAGTCGTTCTCTTTCGAAACAGAAAGTTTTTATTATTTGAAACAAAGCGTTTATGTTTTCTCAAAAATAGAACGTTTTTGTTATTTTGAAACGAAACGTTTATATTTTCAAAAACAAAATGTCTGTGTTATTTTGAAATAGAATGACATATTTAAACAAAATAGAATGATAATTAAAAAAATAAAACAAAAATTGATAAAAAATATTCAAATAATAACAACATGAATCATAAAACTAATACGATTTTTTGATAAATAAAATGATGGTAAATGTGATATTTTCTCGACCACCTTGTGTGTGTATACATTCTCATGAAGCCTCCTCCACCCCACATTCGATCAACACCAAATCAGTCAAATTTGAACCCGGATTTTGCTGCCAATCCGCTCCAGAAATGAGAAGTACAATCAACATAGACATGTACTTACTTCGTATATGACAAGGACAACCTCCCTTGCATATCTGAATGTCTTGTGTTTTACAGTCACGGAAGCCTTAAATCATCTTCAATTCAATTCAATCTCAATTCGAACTACCAATACCAATGCTAACCTCTCCAATCTCACCATCACCATCCAAACTCGCCTCGACCTCCCCAAAACCATAGTCCATCGATTCGACATCGATAATTGTAGAATCCCTCGATTACACTCGACCACCTGCCTTGCCATCGATGGAGATCCGGTCGAGAAGGTGGGTGAGGATGAATGTGGTGAAGACGAGTAGAATTGGTTAAGAGGGTGGCGGAGGAACGAGGATTGAAGTCAGAATTTGGTGGTAGAAGAAAGAGAGGGATAACGGGGATATGGTTGAAATTATAAGTTTTGGAAAATATGATTTTTTGTATATGATTTTGAAATATTTTCAAAAAGTGTATTGGATCATTTGTTGTGATTTTTAAATATATAATATTTTTTAAATTTGAAAATTTTATAAGAGAATAAAATATATTCATTTTAACGATGCAACAAAAATTATGTCATTAGTCTCATATTGAGTTAAATAATTTATCAATAATATTTTATAATAATTTTATGATTTTAATGAGATTAAAGGAGTAATTGTTTCACTTACATTATGTATATGATACTTTTTTAACGGTTTTTTATAATATTCGTAACGTAACATAAAAGAGAAATCATAAAAGGAAATCCAGTACTTTTCAACCCAATCGTTAATATAAATATATATAATGTAATTTTATATAAATATTGAGGTGTTTTTAAACAAGTTCATAAATATGTACTTAATCAAAAAAGATTTATGTTATGACACATATAAACTTATGTGTATCTAGTAAAGATTAAGAGCTTGTTTGTGAGATCTAAATGAAAGGGGAAGAAAGGGATTAGGAGGATATCATAATATCCCTTCTTTAAATATGATGTTTGTAAGTTTTTAATCGAGGGATTGAAATGGATTTGAAGGGACAGATGGATTGATTTTTTTTTTAAACATAGTTCCTTTAAAAGTGGATGGATTCGGAGAGATTGTCGATTGAAAATAATATAATTATCAAAATAAATAAAACAAACAATACTTATTATTTATAATTTTTATAAATACAATAAAACCAAGTGATTTAGTTTTTCTTACTTTCAACTGACAAACAATATCCGTGTTAATGTCATATTCCTTCCTTCCCTTCCTTTTCATCATCATAAAACTCATAAACAGACCCTAAGGATTAAGATCAAAAGATTGCAATGAATATATTTTGAAACTTGGGTCAATTTGATGTTTGTGCACCTCTTAATTAATTGATTCTTATCTCAAGATGTATATATTTTTTACTTTTGACGATGGATTTTAATCTTAATCGTTATAAAGACACATTTAAACTTGGGTATATCATTTCTTCGTCTCATAAAAATACAACAATTATCTAATTTGAATGGCTCAAAAAATTTACAACGCTTTCATATTTTAAATTTTTTTAATACAAACTTACCAAAATGCTTATGCTCTTTATTTTATTATATCATATTAATTCATCGTATTATATTATTTTTTTTTCACCTTTTTTTACAAAATTTTAAAAATATAAATATAATTACTCATAAAATTTAATACATATATAATTTAATGAATTGTTAAATTATTGCATCAATCCTTTGTTATGGAATGGAGAGGGAACATACTATTCCAAATAAAAAAAATAAAAATTCTTTTGCAAATAACCCTTGTATCGCCCTATAAATTTACCGGAAGCGAGCGCCAAACTAAAGAAACACCCTAATCATCGACATCGGCGGCGGCGAGGATGATAATTCCGGTGCGGTGTTTTACCTGCGGCAAGGTACCGTACGCCTCTATCCATGGTTTTATTTTCGAGGCCTGATCTGATTCGTGTGATTATTTTTCTTTTAATGCTAGGATGATATGTTCGATTGATCGATGGTGTGATTGCTAGGGTTTTGTGGTGGTTTTGGTGATTGATGGATTATTGATGAGTGCAGGTGATCGGAGACAAATGGCAGGAATATCTCGATCTTCTCGATTCCAATTACAGCGAAGCGTAAGTATGCTATGAATATCTCCATTGAGTGTGACGAAAACCCACTAATTGTTGGGAAACCACACTAAGCAGAAAGAAACCTTAATAACCATATGTCTTAGAGTGGGTTTCTCTCTGCTTAGTGGGGTTGTTGCAGTCAAAAGTGACTGATTTAAAATGTGTCCCATTTTGCGTTTCTTATAATCTATATGTATCTTAGAATTATAGAGTTTTTGTTTGTGCTTTTTAACATGTTCTTTACTATCTTACACCACAATCACCCTCCATTATGTGAGTGAGTTTAGCCTGCTTCGACTTGACCCAACTTGACCGGGTTTCCGTGTTTTATTTTCCAATGAAGTTTGCATCTGATTGGGAACGTTGTTTGCTGATATATGATATTACGATGAAGAGAGGCGCTTGATTCCCTGCAGCTGGTTCGCTATTGCTGTAGGAGAATGATTATGACTCATGTTGACCTGATCGAGAAGCTCCTGAACTACAATGGTACATCTCTTCTCACTACATTCTTATCAGTGCTCGTGCCTTAAGCTTCATTTTTCTTTGTGTTTGTACTTGTCATCTGGTTGCTCAATCATCAAATGGTTGCGTTCGCATTTTTTCCTTCTGTTGTATCATTTAACTTGATATGGACTCTATCATGTTTTTTTCATTTTTATAGTTTCACTGAGATAATTGGTGATCGAATGCAGTTTTCGAGAATTCAAATTCACCGAGTAAACCTTGATTATGACTTGGGGATGTAAAGGATTTGCTATGACGCTCTTGCAACTACTGTGGAAGTTTCTACTCTTCAGTCGCTGACTGGGGCTGTGATACCTGATCTACTAGCTTCGGAGTGTGAATCTGTTATTCAACCTCGTGTTGTTTAATGTTAGTATCAGCTTAGTGCCTGAACTATTGCAAAATTTTTGACTTTGCTGCGTTATGTAGGTGTTTTATCCGAGACACAAACTCTCTCTTTTATTTGTTGATTTTGGTAAATCTTATTGATTACATGAACGTGATTGAAAATTCGAGGACAGTGCACATAACTTCAAAAGGATTGAAAAGTGTTTGTCCATCGTGTTCTTCATTCAAGTTGATAGGGTCTCAGGTGGTAAATGATCAAAGGTGCAAAGGAAAGAATATAATTAAACTTTGCTGGAGTGCACTCAGTCAAGAAGCAAAGAACCCATGAAAATGTACACAGCGCACCTGCAGGTTGCACTCCACACATCCCCTTCATATCCTTATTCCGATCCAAACAAAACCATAGCTGAAAACGACCTCATTGCTCTCCTGATCCTGGCGATTTAGTTTGGGACATTTGTCATGGCATGCCGAAGACTTATATTTGGATGCAAGCATAAGCGGTCTGCCAAATCTTACTTCCTGTTAGCATCTTATTTGGCATCCGTTTAATTTGCTGCATTGTCTGTCGAGCTTTGAAGCCTAGGGACCAGCCTCATGGCGACAGAACTTAGCTCAGATCGATGCAATTCAACAGCTGAACGACACAGAAAAGTTCGTTTCTGTATGGTTTTTTTTATTTTATTTTAAGTTTAGCTTGATAGTGTTCACTTCTGGAATAATATGAGCTTTTTTCCGGTGTCTGTTCTTCTTCAGGTGGTGTATCACTTGTCTTGTTTCCTATGGTACTATACTAAGTGTAAACAGAATAAGCTAAAATGTTCATGAATGTTATTTATTCGTTTTTAGTATAATCTTGCTCGATCATTGCCGCGAATTGAATTGATTGAAACTCCTAAATGTTAGCCTGAATCACAATCAAATGAATCCTTCATTGAACAAAAACTTAGTCCTTGTGACCTTCTATAAGATGGATCTGGTGTAGAAGATCATCATGAACCTGGGTCGACAATGCTGATTGTACCCGGGAGTGATCTTGGAGATGAGATACTTGAAATTCGTCGGTGGTATTCTCACCGTATTCAAATACAATGAAGAGAGCACCATTATCGTACCCAAAGTTTGATAAACTTCTTCTGTGACCATAAGTTATACTCTCTGCAACAACATTAGTATTATACCATATATCATACTTCAAAACAAGTCATTATTGAACATAAATTTTGATAAACTTCGTTGTTAAATTGACAATATTCATAAAAATACATTATTTATGTTTTATTATAAACTTTTGTAAAATTGATCATTTTGAGATGCTGATTAAAGCTCATCCCAACATACTCACGAATAAACGTATTGTATTTGTTTTGCGAAGAAGGGAGTAACAAAAAATACTAATGTTTGCTCAATTGGTTACCACAAGTAACATTTTCCAAGATCTTATTAAGAAGACGCATAAACTCGCAGGCTCACATACTCACTCACACGCCAATGGAGAGAGGAGTATCAGAGCGAACCCACTCCGCGCGCCGCCCACCGCCACTGTCACCCACCGCCGCCGCCACATCCTCCACCGCCACCTCCAACTTCTTCTCCGGCGATGATGGCCGTGACGAATCCAAGAAGTCCAAATCCGTCCCCTTCGTCACCAGAGCAACGAACTTCGTCTCCTATCGCTCCCGCCTCGGCGGAGTGCTCTTCCCTTGCCTCGTTGTCTCGCTCATCGTTCTCCTCTTCGTCTCCTCCTCCGTTCTCTACACTCGCTCCCTCGTCTGCGTCTCCGATACTCGCCGCCTAGCGGTTGGGGATGGGATCGACGGGCTCGGATCCGATTTCGGATCCCTCGGCGTCCCTTGGTGTAAGATATTCCTCGATCTTCGAATCTGTTTGTTTCGATTAGTGTGATTCGTGTTGCTTCGGATTCGGTGATGATTGATTCGAGTGGTTTGAGATTTGGAGCGTTGATGTGTGTGAAGTGATGTGATTGTGTTGTGTGAAAATGGAGATCAGATTTGAGATTCTAGCATCTGAATTGCGAGAGGTATAGAAGTGTGAGAAGTTGCTGTGATGTTTGTGCTTGATGTTGCATGTTTAGATCTATTATGGATTCTTCTTTCGATGGTACTGAGTGTCCTGGTGTTGATTGTTACAGACAGATTGTGAATTCGTGGTCGAATTTAGAGCATTGATAGGTTACAATTTGTAGTGACTTTGGAGAACTACTCTGTCAAGACTTGTGTTGTAGACAACACGTAGTAGTTCAATTCTATTGTGAGCTAAGGGATTGTGCGTTTGTCTATGTCGAGATGGATTTGCGCATGATGGCACGTACAGGAAAGACTATCCCCAAAGAGATCAGAACGACATAAAGTTTGGTTGAGACTAACAGAGGACAAGATGAGATTGTGACACAAATAAGACATGTTAGATATAAAACAGAGTGCCATTGGATCAAAGCAACATGATTTTGATACTCTTTATAGTTGTAGAATCTAGATCATGATTTATGGTCCAGACATTTTCCTGGATCGATTTGTCACTATTTTTGTTCTTGTTTTGTTTTATTCCCTTAATGTGAACTCGCATTTGTTTGTTTCATCAGTGAACTTATCGTCGGGCTTCTAAGGTGGTGTTAATAATTTTATTTTGGTAATGACAGCATGTTGATACTGCTGCCTAAACTGAGTTTCACTGTAAATTTTTGTGAGAACTTGCAGCAATTTAATTGTTGTTGTTGGTAAAAGGCAGATCGAAACATGGAAAAACAGTGGAATGGACATCAAAGGATCTACTAAAAGCATTGGAGGAGTTTGTTCCGATATATGAAACAAGGCCCATAAAAAACAACATGTATGGGATGGGATTTGATCACAGCTTCGGGCTTTGGTTCATTGCTCGCTGGCTGAAGCCAGATCTCCTGATTGAAAGTGGTGCTTTCAAAGGTCATTCCACGTGGGTACTGCGACAGGCGATGCCAGAGACCAGGATTTTATCGATTACACCTCGGCACCCCGAGAAGTACTTGAAGAAAGGGCCTGCTTATGTGGACGAGAATTGCACATATTTTGCTGGGAAGGACTTCGTAGATTTTGGTAGTGTTGATTGGAAAAGTGTGATGCAGGAGCATGGCTTAGCCGATCTTACTCGGGTTCTTATATTTTTCGATGACCACCAGAATGAACTGAAGAGGTATACCCCAATGGTCTCGCTGTACACTATAAATAACCATCAGCTCTATCTAGTTGTGCTTATTCACGTCATAAGCTCGCCCACATATGACGTAACAGTAGTTTGTTTTTTGTTTTTCTGATACAATTATAGACTGAAGCAAGCGCTGAAGGCTGGATTCAAACACATCATTTTTGAGGATAACTATGATACTGGGACTGGTGATCATTATTCATTGAGGCAGATCTGTGACCAGTTCTATATAAGAGGTCCATTCTCTAGTCTTTTCCTCTGCCAGTTTGTTAACAACATTTCTGTGCGTACATCATATAGGAGTATAGTTCAGCGTTCTTACTTTAGTGTTTCCTTCTGCTTTTTTCTTACATTATTATATGTCCTGTAATGCTCTTTCTTCCTTATCTGCTGTTTGATTCCTCAGGAGGTGGACATAGCTGCTTCAGCGACAGCGATGAGGCAAGAATCAGATGCAGAAGGGAAAAATTCTGGGAGAAGGCAGTCGGCATCGATGAGCTATGTGGAACGGGCGAAGCTTGGTGGGGTGTGAGAGGTTACATGCGGGATAACTTCAACCACAGCAACCAGGCAATTTCTTACTCCCAGCATTTCCAGAATAGCAGGTTTGTTGAATCTGTTTTGGAGGTCTATTATGAGCTACCACCAGTTGCCGGGCCTTCGCTCACACACCAAACAAGATACGATCCTGCCCGTGTGACTAGCCCTATCATCGAAGATGGACGTTATGGTCTGTTTCAAAGGCTCGGTTTATCCAGATTGGAAACATCGGTATTTAATGGGTACACGCAGATGGTCTATGTTCAAATATCCGAACCGGGGTCTTAGCCCCTTGTGTTGTAATCTACCTCGTGGATTTCTTCTCTGCTAGTGAATAGATCATAGATGTTAATTTCATTAGGATTCGACTGTGACATGTGGTCTTCAGCGATTTATTGCGTTTGGAAACAAGTGGAAAATCGTCGAAGTTGTAGAATGCATCAATGCATTTTACTTGTAAAGTCAAGGTGTTTCTATTGTATATGTTTTCTTGATCTAGAGCTACATATGTCATGTGATTGATAGCCCATAGGTGATTGTTAATCACGATATATCGTGACATATATAATATGCGATCAAGATTGGAGTATTTGATAAGTCCAATACGAACCTGTATACTGCAGGCAGGAGTATTGTATGGGTACATACTAGAGAAAAATGATGCCAGTGGCCTCCTATGCTAGAACAAAGTGTAGACACTGTTGTTCTCATTATTTAACACAAAACGAGCAACCCAAACTCATATCGTCATCTTTCTCTTGCTCTTTCCGTCACAGAAAAAACAAATAAAAAATAAAAATAAAAAAATGATTGAATTGAACATCACTAGATCAACCCAGTTTGATTCACCTTGTTTGTTTTTTTATGTCTTTTAAATCCCGAATTGGATATTCTCAACTTATTTTAAATCCAGAGAGGGGCGAGGCCTGATTGTGAAACGACGTTTTCTCTCTGCACAATGGCCGTCGCCTAAGCGAGTGCCTAATTCATTTTGGTCTATTATACGAACCAGACGTAACAACTATATATACAGTGTGGAGATAGTTGATTAAACAAGTTGATCTGCAGAGCTACTACAATAACGACATCAAAGTAAACTTCTGAATTCAGAGTTTATCTGCCACGGTAGCCTATACGCCCCGGCTGACATAGATATAGTCGTTGAAGTTACTATGTTAAATGAGTTCATCTGATAATTATGATGTTGTTATGTAGTACTCAGTTCTGAGACATGGTTTCTCAAGTGATGTTTTTGAAGCAATGGTTTTGCTTGAGTTAGATATTCCACAACCTTGTCTAGTAGCGAAAACTTGGAGAGTTTAGGCATTCGATTTTACAGGACCATGATAATTGTGCTTAATGTATCTTACATATTAATCAATAGTCATTAAGGATGATCCTATTACTTTTGACGATTCTGTAGGTTGTCCGTGAGCATGATCCATATGGAAGAGATGTCGAACTCTTTCGGAAGAACTTGTACAAAGCTGGCAAACCAGGACCTACATCCAAGGGCCATCAGTGGTCGGAACTTGTTGATGGACTTGTGATTCACGATGAGGACTACAAGTTGGTTAAGACACGCTTTAGTGCGTTCTTTGCGACAAATCTTCATTCTGTTCTCAAGGTTGCAGGGATTGATAGCATAGTTGTTGTTGGTAAGTAAATCAAGAACCTGCGAGCTGGTGTTCCTTATGATACATGCTGTGTAGATTGCTACCATGGTTCCGCAACTAAGGTTTATTAATCAAGTTCTTCTAATTTCAGGTGTGCAAACTCCGAATTGTGTGAGGCAGACAGTCCTCGATGCAGTGGCTCTGGATTACCCTTCGGTTACTGTTATTGTGGACGCCACAGCAGCTGCTACTCCAGAAGTTCATTCTGGTAAGTTTTGAGAATTTCTGTCTATCGTGTCTGTATTACTAACGGCATCTGCTTTGATCCTTGATGGTATTGTTCCTTTTTTTGCTGTTCGTCTCTCCTGTTGCAACATTGATTTTTCATATCCATTGTTCATATGCACATGCCTCAATGTTCTGATCAGCAATGACTTAAATTCTTTACTCTGTTGCCCAGCTAACATATTTGATATGCAGAACATCGGGATAGAGACTCCAACATTAGAGCAGTGGCGCGAGGCTGACGAATGATGCTTCGACTTCACACGCTGAATTTGCGTTCAATTCTTCTTCCTTTGGTTTGCGTCTTATAAGCTACATTAGAGTTCGCAACTCGGCATATTTGTTTGAAGGTTGTATCTTTGAATGTTGTACCATTTTGTTTTCCCATATACATATGTGGCACAACTTATTTGTAACATTAAAATTTAGGGAATCCTTTCTATGGAACGAGAGAACCTACTCGTCTACTTATCTATTGTTCGTCACAGAATAGTACTCTAGCTAGCTCCTTATCTGCACAAGTAGTGAATCCACCTTTAAAAGAAGTCATATACAACTTCGAGCCAAGCTTCGAATCTTGACCGTCGACTCTCCTTAATAACATAGAATAAACTTAATTTGGTTTTGTTGAAAAGAACTGTAACAATTGCATGTTATAGCAAAAGCATAGTATTCATTGCAAATTATATGTTATCTTTGTTAAATATAATAACTAGCATTGAATTTGCGCTAACATGGAAGATGGTAAGTCCCCATATACAGCATCATATAGATATATGGTACTACCATTAGATATCAATCGAATCATTAACAGGTGTGGTTAATGTGAGCTAAATGGGAAGCATGGACCATAGTGGCAGAAACCACATCAAAGGCAAATTCTGCTGGAGAAAAAAAAAAAAAAAACCCCCAAAATGAAGGTGTGCATTTTTAGCATGATACAGCTTGGACTTTCAGATTCAGACAGAAGAAGGAAAGGCAGATTCAACTTGTTTAATCAACTATCTCCACACATTGCGCCCCAGAACCACCACCTCCTCCCTTGCTATCACCTTGGTAGTCCCCGCCACCTTCACCCTCGGCGCCACCTCCGTCGTCACGGTCACTGCCTCCGTTCCTTTAGCTGTCTCCTCCTTCGTCACCTCGTTTCGTTTGTTCAAACATAAAAGTTTGTTTGAATACAAACACGTTTTGCATGAATTGAATAAGCAGGAGTTTTGTATCTCAACTCGATAAAGGAGAAGAAATATACAAAGCAATAAATGAGAGTAATGAATTAGATGTTCACCGTCTGATGTTTGCTCACCTATATAAAGAGAAGCTATGCAAATAGTGTAAAGCAAGCTTCTCTCTTTTGTTCTATCAAAGTGGTATCAGAGTCAGCACGATCCTGACGTTCCTAAGAGGTCTAAGAAATGACGAACATGATCCAACCTCAAATCCCAAAGCTGAAGAAGTCCAATGATGATAATTGGAACATACAAATGAAGATGTTGCTTGGTTCTCAAGATCTATGGAAGCTCGTTGAAGGAGGCTATGTTGAGCCAAAGTTGCAAGCTGTTGAAGCAGCTTTAGCAAACACTCAAGAGAATTGAGGTAAATGAGTCACGAAAGAAAGACAAGAAGACGTTATTTTTAATCTACCAAGGGGTAGATGAGTCGGTCTTTGAGAAGATTTCTGATGCGAAATCTTCGAAAGCAGCATGAGAGGTTCTGAGGAACTCTTATCAAGGTGCAGATGAAGCTAAAAAGGTGCGGCTTTAAGCTCTGCGTGCAGAGTTTGAAACCTTTAAGATGAAAAATGGAGAACCAATCGCTGGTTATTTCAGTCGAGTTCAAATGGTGACGAATCAAATGAAAGGAACAACGAAACTCTTGATGATGTGAGAATAATGGAGAAAGTCTTGAGATCCTTGACCTTAAAATTCGATTACATTGTTGTGGCGATCGAAGAGTCAAAGTATCTCTGAACTATTTCCATCGATGAGTTACAAGGTTCTTTGCAAGTTCATGAGCAAAGAATGAATCATAACCAGAGCCAAGGTGATAACTTGAAACAAACTCTCTAAAGTCAGCTAAGCGTTCGAGGCGATGGGCAATGAGGTCGAGGTCGAGGATGGCGAGAAAGAGGAGGCTCCAGAGGCAACTCAAGTCCTAGCAGAGGACATGGAAGACAAGCTTTCTAAAGCAACTATGATGGTCAAGACCATGAGAATAATCGGGAACAATCAAATCTTCGAGGAAGAGGCCGAGGAGCATGAAGTCGAGGTCGTGGTAGATATAACCAAGGAGATAGATCAAAGATCCAGTGCTTCAATTATGACAAATATGGTCACTATAGTTATGTAATGCCCCTACATCCAACTCATCTGACACTTGACGTTATCTCGATACGGATACCGTACCCATATCAAGACATTAAAACCGAACCGGTTCTAGGTATAGAGATCAGGGAAAAACAAAACTATATTTACATCACTTCTATTAAGAAATTTACAATTGAACCATCTGTTTAGTTACACAAACATGTATCCCAAAAATATTACGGATCATATGTTACATCGACAAAATAATCGTTTGATCTAACATAATATCCAAAAATATATGAGGTCATCTATATGAATGCAATCTCAAACTACGACCCCCTTAGAGTAACGGGAGACAAACCTGCAAATGAAACACATAACCTGTGAGCAAAACAAGCTCAGCAATGTACAGTATATGAATTTCATTTACAAGGGACTTTCGCTAACGGTTATGACAACTGTCGAAAATCTCGAAAAACATATGTATATATATATATGACAATATAGGTGCCATATAAAACAATATATCATTATATGACCTTTTATATGCCTTCATATCTCTCTTAAGTGACGTTCCTTTGTGTTTATTTACAGACTCATGACTTAATTTGAAAGACTTACTCCATTAGATATGAATGACTCAGATTACAATGAAAGGATGTTAACGTCGACCGGACAATCTTTCTGAATCGTAAATGGGGTTAGCTAGACCCGATTTATATAAAGGGTCTCCCTGTAAAGAGTTACCTGTGGCACCAACCACCAACGGACTCGTTGTCGCCTCATGCATGCTCAAAGGAGGAGAATGCATCGTCCCCTCTCCGTCATGATGACTCAATGAGACATACTTAGAAATCCAATGACTGACAATCAATATCTACAAGACTCAAACAAGCACCAATGATCCACTTGGATCTAAGAAAGAATGCATCCAACTCGATCTTTACAATTCAAGGATACATTATGTGACATTCTATTCGTATTATATCTGTTTGCTTTTAAATACTAGTTGAAACCCGGTTCACATTTGTATGTCCTTTACATTATTACAATGCGTACGCATTATTCTGTTATGAGCTATATAATAGTAGTGTATATATATATATATATATCAGCTCCCACATCGTACATAAAACAAGATAATCATATAATAATCATCCTGGATCCTGATCTCAAATCAAGATATGTTATTTATAATCCATCGTCTCCATATTTCCTTATGATCCTATTTAATCATGATCGTAAGCATATCGTCACCAAATATTATGCCATCCTTAACATAATATTTCATTACCATATAACCTATATCCATGAAACCATGCACAACCATTTCAAAGTTCCATTTTTATTTGTGTCTCACAAATCACATCATACCACTCCCCTTAACCCATTTTAATCACCCATAGGCACATATTATGCGCATAACCCCTCCAAGGTCCTAACATAATGTAGCACTTTAATACTCCACACCTCTCATCACCACTTCAACACATCACCTAATCAACTAACTAGTCCCCATCACCTTCAGGGCACACACACAGCCAACACACCCTAATCATGAACACAGTAATGCACCAAGCCTTGCACATACACATACTCCATAAAACAAACACACAGCCACGCACCAACCATCATCAACCTTATGGCATAACCCATGTCCTTTAAAACTACACACACTATGATCCACACATAAGCAGTCGCACAGCCATAACCTAATATAACATCGCCATCATCCTGGATCAACTCACTTGCACAGGACACATACACGCAGCAACACCCACGCACATCACGAACAACAACACTTACTCCACAACACGAACATAATCATTGCAACATCACCAAGCACACATACATATGCAGCACATTCACGCAAGGGAATGGGTCATGCCGGATCGAGGATGAGACAAGGTTACCTTACAAAGCACTAAACCCTAATACGCACGCAAACAGAGAACATTACACAAGATACATGAGAATGACATTGTTGTAGTATTTGAGTATCCAGCATTATGAGACGGGAAAAAAATATTTGGATTGTTGTTTGTTGTTTGCAATATATGTGGATTTGGAATTAATTGATAGATGTTTCTAATAGATTTTGCTTTGTCTTCCTTTCAACTCGATGATGTGGAAGTTTTCTGTGTGTTTCTTCTGTCAATTTAACTGATGGTTTTTTTTTTTTTTTTTTTTTTTTTTTTTTTTTTTTTTTTTTTTTTTTTTTTTTTTTGGTGTAGAGTTAAATTGGAACACGTTTTGTAGAAAACGTTATGATCACAATGAGCAATAAAATGATATTTTTGAGTCCATTTTTCTTGTGGATAATATGGGAGTGCACAGAGTGCCATTGGATCAAAACAACATGTTTCTGATACTCTAAAGCCTTTATAGTTGTAGAATGTAAATCATGGTTTATGGTCCAGACTTTTTCCTGGATCGATTTGTCGCCATTTTGTTGTTGTGGTGTTTTATTCCCTTGAATGTAAACTCGCGTTTGTTTATTTGCATCGGTAACTTATCGTCGGCTTCTATGGTGTTGTAAATATTTGTATTTTGGTAATGACAACATGTTTATATTGCTGCCTAAACTGAGTTTCTTTGTAAATTTTGTGAGAGCTTGCAGCACTATAATTGTTGTTGTTGGTAAACGGCAGATGGAACATGGAAAACAACAGTGCTTTTCATACAACAAACTGTAACTGATCAGACCTGCAAAAGTAAGGGTCTTCTATGATCTGTTTCGCTCCTTCCATAGAATCCCGCAATACTTCCATCTCAAACCACCCAGCTCATACTCATTGTTTCCTATGCCTTTCCCTAGTCGTTTTAGCCAAACAAAACATGTATACCGCTGCTTGGGTGGGGGGGATTTGGGTGGGTGCTATGTTTCCTTAATGCAAATTGCTACACACCCCCTATACAAGTGAAAGAAAACAGTGAAGGGAATAATGCGGGGATATTAGCACCCCTCTTTCTTAATTAGTTGAGAGCTTACATCGAGTTTCAGATATGACATTATGAATGATTTTTTTTATAAATTTACGATGAAATATCAAATATAGTGTATGTCATGAATTATAATCCTTCAGATAAAATGATACTCGTATCATATCATTTATTAATAAAAAATAACGTATCATCGAATCTCGCCAGTTGCTGAGATTCATTATTAGTCAACCAACAATGAGAACTTACCATTAGCAGCAGTCACTCGCTTGAGATTTCGAATCTCTAATAATTTTCCTCTCCATCACTCCTCAAACAATCTCTTGTACTCAACATCAATCATTGCATCCCAAAAATCCCATCTTGCAATCAATTATGTAATCAATTCATTAGGGTTTGCCTTAGACCAAGCGATTTGCACTGTCCACAAGGCATGCAGGCAGTTAACTGGGACAACGAGGGCTGCATTTGAATGAATGGGTTTTAATCAATGCCCCAACGCACTCAAGTTATTGGCAAGATGAAACCACAAGAACTGAAACGTGTGGCACAACTGATTTGGCAAGATGAAACTACAACAAAAAATTTAACTCGAGGCTAAAATTAGCTCTTTAAGCACAAGACTCATGTTGTAGTGGCATGAACTTTCTTTATCTCATCACAAACATGCTTACATTTTAGGACTCACGTAAGCTTCAAAATTAGTCAAATCATTACGTACACTAAGTATTAACTAAGAGAGCACAAAAAACACTACTAAGTTTTTCTTTATAATTCAACGATACAAGTTAAAACCGAATGATCCACCAGATCTTCTGTTAGCCGTTACAGAGGACAAAAACATCACTACACCACCAAGAATCTGGTCAAATTCCAAACAAAATTGCTCCCCAGCTCTTCTTCTACCTTCTACCACCAAGCCTGCGCTGTTCATCATTCCTACTTCATCCTACCCTACGCATCAAGCACCACCGCCGCCGCCACCTCCACCCTCGCCACCACCTCGACCATCCCCACCACCTCCACCCTCGCCACCACCTCGGCCGTCCCCGCTACCTCCACCCTCGCCGCCACCTCCACCGTCATGGTCATTGCCGCCACCTCCTCCTCCCCGCCACCACCTCCTCCCCGGCCCCCGCCCCCGCCACCTCCTCCATCGACCCCGCCACCGGCCCCCAAGGGCGGCGGTGGCGGCTGAGGATCTGCCACCGGCGGCACCACGGGATCCTGCCAGATAAAACGCGGACGACGGTCCACCACGGCCGTGAGCGGGGTGGGAGGTCTCACCATCCTGAGACGTGGGAATGTTACTGCTGACCCTGGTGGCATGAAGGTGTTGGGACGACTGTGGAGTTGGAATCGTCGGATGACATGATGGACCGGACTCGGCCTCGGACCGAGCAAAACGATGGGCGGACAAGGATTTGCCATTGTAAGAATCGATAATGAAGTTGGGTAGAAGAAGCTGTTGGTGTAAGAAATGGGAGCTAGGAAGAGTAGGGTGTAGGATAGTATGTGTATGTAGAGTGCAGTGCTTGAGACAGGAACCCAGAAGGCTGCGACACATCCAGTTCAACTGGTGGTGTTTTTGTTTTTTGTTTGCTGGTGATCATTGGGATAGTCTGCGCGCTTCACTTTTTGGTTTGCGGTTTCCTTGGAGCTCGAAATCCCAGGGGTTAATTTGAAGTGTGGAATAGTGGTAAAACCTTCTGCTGAGTAGAATAGAGCTGCTATCTGCTTTTAATTTGTGGATTTTCATGAAGCCAAATCGGAGATGTACATGGCCGTATGTATGTGGATGAAACTTTTTGTACGTACTTTTCCTATAGCTAGCTACATAGATGTACATCCCTTCTCTTCTATCTATTCCTATCAGAAAATATATTAATTGTATGATACATTTCATGTACTCGATTTTCTATCTACTCTTATTGTTTTTAGATCCTCACGGACTAAAAAAATAAAATAAAAATCGGCATAGAATTTATCATCATCATCCGCTCACACCAGATAATGCAGCCAGCTTGTTCGGGTTGTAGCGAAGGCCCGGCAACTGGTGGCAGCTCCCAGTAGGCATCCTAAACAGATTGAACGAACCTGCGCTATTAGGGAAAGGCATAGGGAAACAATGAGTATGAGCTGGGTGGTTTGAGATGGAAGTTTTGCGGGATTCTATGGAAGGAGCGAAACAGGTCATAGGAGAGACCCTTACTTTTGCAGGTCTGATCAGTTAAAGTTTGTTGTATGAAAAGCACTGTTGTTTTCCATGTTCCATCTGCCGTTTACCAACAACAACAATTATAGTGTGGAATAGAGATTATGTAAGTGAAAAAGATAGAATAATAATAAAAAAGATGTTAAAAAATAAGTTGAAATGTATGTTAAAATGTGAATATTATAATATGAAATAAAGAAATTCGTCAAGATTATTATATTATCATCGATTTATTATAACATTGTGTATAATATTGAACCAAAAACAACATTGAATAAAAAAAATTAGATACTCTAATACAAGTGCTATAACTCATCACGCATAATTTTGTCCAAGAGATGATTAGGGCATCGGGGATATTATGAAAAAGGTGAAGGTGGGGTCGGTGCGGGTGTATTTATGGATGGGACAAGTAGTTATTTACTGCTACTCCTTCCCTTCTATATACTTCCTCGATTTCATAAAAAATATAATATTTTAATTTTTAATATTATTTAATTTATATGTATTTTAATTAATTTTGTTTTATTATTATATGATATAAAAATGAAAATTTTTTAACCCAAGTTACATTACACAATAATAATTATCATTATTGTTTCATAAAAATATACAAAAAATATCATTTGAATGTCCTGTAAAACGGATCAAAATTTATCTGAATATGTATGTAGAGTCAAAGTGTTGCAGCTTTCATAAAACCGAGGGAGTATTTTACAACATGTACGTATTTTGTACTCCCTCCATCCCATAAAAGATGCAGCTGATTGACTTGGCACGGATGTCAATGCAAAGTTTGACACGCGTGGTTACACGTCCAAACGTAGCTTTTTTTTAATTTATCGTAAAACGTCAATGGTTGTGTAAATTACGTATTTCAACCTAATATATATTGCGGAACGATCAGACGTGATTTGATATGAAAATAAAACTTATATTCATATGTATAGAATGATACATAATACGTATGTGTTGTATTTTTTGTGAGATAAAGAAAATATTATTTTATAAATATAAATATAAATCTTATTTTTATATCAAATCACGTCTATTTAATTAATAATAAAATAATATATTTAATTATCGTTACACATATGAAATTTTATATAGTATAAAACCGAAACATCGCAACAAAACAAGTGAGACCACCCTCTCTCCGTATTCATAGACCCCCCCTCTCCTCTCCAGCTTTTTCGCTTCTTTTTTTTTTTTGTATTGTTTTGTTTTGTTTCGTTTCACGGACCACCCATCTATTTGCCAGCTGCGTGCTCCCCTCCAACTTTTCCTCTGTTGCGCAGATGGCTTCTCCCTCTCCTCTCCAACTTTTCCTGTCTGCGCCGATTGCCTCTGCTCCTCTCTGTGTTCGAACTCGAGTTCAACTTCAGATAAGGTTCCTCTAGCCTAGACCTTGACTCTCTGCCTTTTCTTTGTCCTTTCTGTCTCTGTGCGATCGGTACGTTTCTCTGTCCCCTATCTTGAAACACCAATCTTGCCTGATGATCAATATTTCTTCTCAGACTCCTTTGTGAAGGCCAATATGAATGTACTGAACACTTTGGGAATCAATATGCAGTGAACACATGACGTCATGTGAGGATGAAGATTTGATGAACTTTTCACTTTTCAATTCATTTCGATGAAGCAATCGGTGATCAATTTCTGCCACTACCCATAATCAGAACCCTACAAAATATGATGCCCAAATCATGGGATTCAATTCAATGATCAATTTACCTAACTGCGCAATCAATGAATGCAACCCACAAAATTAAAAACCTACCAATCAAAAGCAAGAATTATTCACCAACACACCAAGAACAGCGGTACCATGTGTTTGATGAATTCACAGTGGAACCCTTTTGGGTATTTGATGGTTTTGTGTTGGGGTTTGAGGATTGCTAGTTTGGCTTTGATTTTGGGGGTGTTTGGTTCAGTTTTTCTTTTTGGTAGGTAGACATGCAAATGAAATGGATTAGTTGCGATGGGATCCTTCTCTAATTATGCAGTTTGCTGCGATTTCGACGTAAGTAGTTGCTTGAGTGGCTGCTTGAACTGTTTTTCATGGCTTGTCTTAACATTTTGCAAATGGATCTGCCTTCCATTTTATGTCCTCTGGAATTAATTGGGATTTTCCTTTACTTGGTTTTGTTTAGAGGATACATGCTTTGCCTGATCCACGACCACTATGTAATTTTGTTATGGCTCTATTAAGTATGCTTCCTTTGTGTTCTCTCTCAGTTGCCGACACGACTATATGTTTGGGATTCTCTGCCACGAAACGCCATTGGAAAGGTAACCGATATACTGTTATCTGAAACGTCAGTTCTGTTCCTCGTTACAGGGTTCTCATCAACCGATTGTTTTCTGAAAAATCAGGTCAACAAGAAAGAGCTGAAGAAATTATTGGCTGCTGACGGATTGTCTCGAGGATAAATGCTCTCGAGGATATATTTTTCCCTCCGATCATGTTAAACTGTTGTCTTCGATGTCGTAATTAAAATCGCTTTCGACTTTTAATTGTGTCGTGACTTCTTCTAAAGAACGATCTACTACTCGCCATGAATTAGGCGTGAATGTTTTACTTTCCAGTACTTGTACAGAAGAGCGCAGTAGGATAACTGAAAGGTTATTCAGAAGCTCTCTGCTTTCGCTCGAGTCTTCTGTACTCGTCGTCGTAGTTCTTTTCAACGAACCAAAATAAACTTATTCCAAGTGATGAGGGAGCTTCGACGGTCAAGATTTAAGCTTGACACTAAGTTGTATCATGACTTCTTCTAAAGGTGGATGTGCAGATCTGGAGCTAGAGTATTATTCTGTGACGAAACAATAAAGAAGTAGACGAGTAGGTTCGCTCTTGTTTAAGGCCTCATACAATTATTAAAGCCACACTCAAATCCTTCTATAGAAAAGATGGCTAAACTTGTTATAACAGGTGTGCCTTGTACATATATGGGAATACAGAATAGTACAGCAATTCAAATATACATCCTTTAAACAAAGATGCCGAAATGCTAACTCTATGTAATATAGCTTTTAAGACACAAAAAGAAGGAAGAAAGCGCCTGAAGTCGAATCATCATTCTTCATCTTCAAACCACTGCTCTAAAGTTGGACTCTCTATCCCGATATTCTTCATATCAAATATGTTAGCTGGCTCGGAGTTGGAAGGCCTCGACCAAACGAATATTTCACAGAGAGCCGACAGGAGATTCCATTAATAACTGGTAAAGAATTGTAAGTCATTGCTGATCAGAACATTGAGGCATGTGCATATGGACTATGGGTATGGAAAATCAATGTTGCAACAGGTGAGTCGAACGGCAAAGAAAGCAACAATGCCACCAAGGATCACATCAGATATCATTCGCAACACAGTTGCGATGGATAGAAATTCTGAAACTTACAAAAATGAAATTGTGGAGTAGCAGCTGCCGTGGCGTCCAAGATAACTATAACAGAAGGATAATCCATAGCCACTGCATCGAAAACTGTCTGCCTCACACAATTCAGAGTTTGCACAACTGAAATTAAAGGAACTTGATTAATGAGCCTTAGTTGCGGAACCATGACAGCAATCTACACATGTATAGTAAGGAACACCAGTTCACAGGTTCTTGATTTACTTACCAACGACAACTATGCTATAAATCCATGCAACCTTGACAACCAAATGAAGATTTGTCGCAAAGAACGTGCTAAAGCATGTCTTAACCAACTTGTAGTCCTCATCGTGAATCTCAACTCAAGTCCATCAACAAGTTCCGATCCCTGATGGCCCTTGGATGTAGGTCCAGGTTTGCCAGCATTGTACAAGTTCTTGTGAAAGAGTTCGCCATCTCTTCCATATGGATCATGCTCATGGACAACCTACAGAACCGTCGAAATTTGAACATCGTAAATGCCTTGAACAATGATAGGATCATCCTTCATGACAAACTACTATCGGTGAATATGTAAGATACATTTAAGTATTGTCTATCAAAGTGGTCCTGTAATATCGAATGCCTACAATCTTAAAATTTTCGCTGTTAGACAAGGTTGTGCATGGAATATCTAGACACAAGGAAAACAAAGAAGCTATGGCGCTTAGGTCTTCTTCCTCCACTCAAGCAGAACTATATATTGCTTCAAATACATCACTTGCTAAACCATGTCTCAGAACTGAATAATACATAACAACATCAAACATATCAGATAAACTAATTTGACATGGGAACTCCAATATGTAGTCAAGATTCAACATCTTCTGAGGTCATAATGAAATAGTCTTTTTATCACGTAATATTACGTTAGGAGTAAAGTTAGGTACATCTTGCACACACAATATATGACGGGATTAAATTGGTTGTCGCCTTTGGAATCTTACAAAGAGGCAAGAAATCAAAAAAAGGTGACAATTAATTACAAGCAAAAATCATGACGGAATATACCCAAACCATTTACATATATAGGGAAATGATCCATATCAAGCGCTACTAAGCTTAACCAGCTAACAATTTTGGGTCGTACCCGTGGCAAATGAACGGCTCGATTTGAAAGAATTGTAGTCTCATCCGCAAATATTTCTTACGGATATGGGATGTAAAATTATGAATTAAAAGATTGAATCTCAATTTTAAGCGGAAAATTGAAAATTTCTCATCGGTAATAATTTCAGCAAATTTTGAACTCAAAATTTGACATCGTAAGTTTAAAATTTTTAACGATGATGAATTCATGTTTAAAATATTTTCGTCGAGCCGTTCCACTCAGAATGGATCCTGCAGTTTCCTTTTCCGTATATATAGAGGTTTGTGTGGCTAATTTAAAATCTGTTGGTTGATTTTATATCATAAAAAAAACTTTCTTGTGAAAATTCTGTAATAGTGATTAACAAAATTCTATAAGAAATCTTTGTTTTTATGATATAAAATCAGCCACATAGTTTATATATATATATGCGTCTCATGGCATGCAGAAACAGACCATATTTAATTTGCTGCTGATTTACATATTGATGGCATTATGTAAACATTCTCATTGGAGAGATTTGTTTCCAAGATAATTAGCTCTGGATCAGGAAATATATCTCGAGTTTCACTATAAAAAGCAACATTAACGCATGTACGATTCAATATTAAAACAGCCCACGGTAAATATTCATGATCTGTACTCATGACTATGGAAAGATCAGCCAGTCCGTCGGAGATGGAGGAACCACAGCAGGATGTGCTGATGTTAGTGTTGGCTTTTCTGCCAGCGAAGTCTCTAATGCGATTCAAGTGTGTCTCCAAACGATGGTGCTCATTGATCAACAATCCATACTTTGCCTACTTGCATAACCAGAACTCGCATCTCCGTCCTCCTACACTCATCATGTGCCATCGCAAGTCGGCTCAGCATATGACGAGTTATACTCGGCCGAGTACAAGACCGAAACCTTCTTGGTAGGGGAAAGATCGGAGCCTTAACACAACTAGCAATCCAATCAGGTCGACCCACGCAAACCCGCGCTTCAATATATAGCCAATGGCCTAATCTGTTTCTAGGACTCTACTGCGAATGACCCCTGCATCTCCCTCTACAATATCGCCACCCGTGAGACCTTAACTCTTCCACAATCTTCGAGCCAAGCCCAATTTCTCCAACACCGTACACATGATCACGGTGATCCTTCTACGGAAGACTACAAGGTGCTGCTCCACCAACAATACATTTCTTATTCTTCTGAAGAACAATACGAGGTGTTACTGGACGAGGTTGAAATATTCAGCCTTGTATCGAGCTCGTGGAAGCGGCTTGATGTTCCATATGACATCCATACACCGTTTTGTTGTTGCCAGGATTTCTCAAGTCTTGAAGGCTCCTTATATGGGTTATTTAGTACCACTCATCTCGGCTACCCCGACATACCTGACAAGGGACTCCTCAAATTCGAACTGAAAGGGGATACTTTCCTTCTTATGGGGACTCCAACGAGTAACCCAATTTTATGCCACTTTGGAAAACAACTTGCTCTATTAAGGTTAAGCGGCTTTAATTACTCTGGTCCGTCTAGACCTTACAATGTAATGATGTGGATCCTCGACAAGAAGTATGAGTATCACGACGGCTGAAGGTTCAAGACTTGTGGTCATATGGCTTTGCTCGATTCCCATGAGGTATCACCATCAGCTAACCTTAGCTGATCACAGGAGTGTCGCGTTAGATGGTATCATAACTTGCTAAATTTTGTTGATGGTGACTCAAACCTTGACCAGCCGTCGCCGCCGCCGCCTTTGTCCTCATCCAGCCGTCTTCTATCTGACAGAGGAAACTCACACGCCTCTTCCTCCTGATTATGACTCTCTTGTTATAAAAAGAAGAAGAGGATTGATGGAGAGAATCAGAAGTGCAGAGCCAAAGAGAGAGCAAGGCAGGGAGAGAGTCGGGTGAGAGAAGAGTGTTTGAGCAGGGGAAGATTTGGGAAAGGAGAGGAAGAGATAAAAGAGAAAAAGATGGAGCACTATTCACATATACACACAAAAACACAGTTTAAGGGATTTGTTTTAGAGATTATTATCTCCATCCTTATTGTGAGATTCTCAATATTTTGAGTGTAGATTCTTTTGTATTTCCTCTTTTGGTTAGTGGATTCTTCGTCGTCGACAACCGTCCGTGGTTTTCTCCCGCAAGGGTTTCCACGTAAAATTCTTTGTCTCATTTATTTTTACGCACTTATTATTGTTTGTGTTTATTATTAACGGATCCGTTCGTAATAAATTTATTCTGGACTTACGGGGCTGAGGGAACAGCTCACTGCAGTGTCGGGTTAGATGGTATCATAACTTACAACCACGTCGAGAAAGATGGTATCTTTTTTTCTCAAATATGAGGGAAAACATCATGCGTTTAAAAAAGCAACCACCCCAATGCAAACAAACGTGCATAGAGTTCCTACAGGAGGAGCAGCCGAAGCCGAAGGACCCCCTGGTGGTGGAGGAGGTGGTGAAGTTGTTTGGGAGGTGACTGCAACAGCGTATCCGGCTGAGAGGGCCGAGGTGAGGGTGGAGGTCTCGGGGAGGGCATCTTCCACATTTTTGAATTCCATTCTATGCCTGATCTTCTACCTGTTCTTGAGTTAAACAAGTAATACTATTGTTTGACAAATATGAGAAACGACCAATTCTACACTCAATTCATTCGCTTGCATTTGATTTTCCATATGTTTCCAATCGCTATTATTGCATAGCTGAATATCAAGTCGCAGTTGAAGTCCAATGTAAATAATTCCCATGCACTTGCAATTCGCAAAGAAGAAATCCACGAGGAAAATCACAACAGAAGGGGGCGGGGCTAGTTCCCCTTCAGGAAAATCCAAGATCTTTAGAAACGATGCCGTTCTACTGCATAATATCTGACACTCCTAACATTGTGTGGCCTTAAGAAAGATACATGTTGTCTTTTCAGTTCATTCTGGTGGTCTTGGAAAGTATGAGAACTCGAGTAAGATCGGCTAATCCATGCTTCTTCATCACACTTTTCCAATCAACACTACCGAAATCTACAAAGTCCTTCCCAGCAAAGTATGTGCAATTCTCCTCCACATAAGCAGGCCCTTTCTTCAAGTACTTCTCAGGGTGCCGAGGTGTAATCGATAAAATCCTGGTCTCTGGCATCGCCTGTCGCAGCAGTGCCCACATGGAATGACCTCTGAAAGCACCACTTTCAATCAGGAGACCTGGCTTCAGCCGGCGAGCAATGAACCAAAGCCCGAAGCTGTGATCAAATCCCATCCCATACATGTCGTTTTTTATGGGCCTTGTTTCATATATCGGAACAAACTCCTCCAATGCTTTTAGTAGATCCTTTGATGTCCATTCCACTGTTTTCCCATGTTTCGATCTGCCTTTCACCAACAATATCAATTAAACTGCTGCAAGTTCTCACAAAAAATTTTACAGCGAAACTCAGCATAGGCAGCACAGCAATACCAACATGATGTCACTACCAAAACAAAGATAAATTGTCATACAACACCATAGAGCCAGAGGATAAGTTACTAATGAAAATTCAACAGATGTGAGACTTGCGAGTTCATATCAAGGGAATAGAACACAGAAGAAAAAAACGGCAATCAATCGACAAAAAAGTCCGGACCATAGCTCGAGCGAAAGCTTCTCAATAACTTTTCAGTTATTCAGTCAGATACATAAATACTGAGCACTTCTATACTAGTAAATCCTCCTCTAGAAGAAGTCACGACACAATTAACAGTCGAAGTCAGTTTTAGATACGAAACCGAAGATGACAGTTTGACAAGATAGAAGAGAAAAAATATATCCTTGAGAGCCTTTTATCCTCAAGACTATCCGTCAGCGGCCAATAATTTCTTCAGTTCTTTCTTGTTGACCTGATTTTTCAAAAAACGATCAGTTGATGAGAACCCTATAACGAGGAAACAGAACTGTCGTTTCAGATAACACTGTTTCAGATAACACTATATCGGTTACCTTTCCCATGGTGTTTCGTGGCAGAGAATCCCAAAGATATAGTCGTGTCGGCAACTGAAGGAGAACACGAAGGAAGTAAACTCAGTAGAGCCATAAAAAATTACATAGTGGTCGTGGTTGGCAAATATGATCCAGAAATCAAAATAAGAGTATACAAAGTGCAAATTCAAAAGGACCCAAGCTATATTAGCATACCCCGAATTCGTCGTGAATGAAGCAAGACAGGAATCAGGAAGAAAGAAGAGTAGCAGCTGATAATTATATCGGGGAAGCTATCTGATCAAACATGACGATATGGGATTATTTGATATATTATTGACGGCATTGAGGCATTTCGGCAACAACAACCACTCCAGTGATACAAGACGTGTTCCGATACCAACCACTGTGGAATTGGTCTCCGTAGTTCCAGCCTCTTCCACTTTCATGTCTACTCACATCGCTATCAGCTCGTCCTAAAGAAGTTTTTCGAATCGCAAGAATGGTGTGTCATATCTAGTATGTAACTCGAATCCCTTAAATTGCATTTCTTATAGGTACCTTATTCACGACTCATGTGCGGTGTACAAAAGTAGTCTTGTGAGACAGGGAATATCTGGTGTAAGTACCTTGTAAGGCGCAAGTTTCT